>JAODVM010107646.1:0-16061 GCA_025400095.1 Phenganax marumi | reverse complement strand
AAAACATGTCATTCGATAGTTAAAAGCCTGATCTTTCCGAATGTGAAAAAATTTCGCTCATAGACTGAGTAGTTCACATACAATAGCATGTTGAAGTTGGATTACCTTTTTATTTATACACCCTGTATAGGTCTTGTTTTAAGATACCTTGACTGTAAACTTGATTTGGTACACCTTCAATAGTAATTTTAACACTTTCAGTATTTGGGTACACAAATTCTTCACTATCAGTTAAAGTTTTATTTCTAAAAATCGTAATAATAGCAGTCATGCTTTTTCGTGGGAGGTTAATAGTTTCATTCACTAAAGTACTAGATTTATCCTATTCTGTTGTTTTCATTAATGTAACATGCTCAAGGCTCAAACTTCTACCAACCTCATACCCAGATAGTGCTTCTCCAGCTAAAGTTTAATTTTCTATTGTTCATATTCCAGTTCTATGTTATCTAAAGAATATCCAGCTACTTTTTGTCCACTTTATGCTACCATGACTTTGTCTGCACTGGGTAATTTAAGTTTATATTGTACATTATGTCCCATCGAGTAAGGTTTTCACCTTACTTAAAGTAGTCCATGATCTCCTAAGATTTTATCAAGTTTAATTTTTTGTTTTGTACCATGGATTGATGCTAACAAAGCATCTGAAGTTTTTTGAGAATTTCCACTACTTGCTCCATCATCAGATCCAGAAATCAACTTCCTTCTATTTTCATTAGCGATTCCGTATTCTATAGGTTCATCTCTTACATGTATAGGTAACCAAAGATCTTTGTAGATCTCAAACTCAGAATTTCCAGTGTTATCAAGTACATTTTTACCTGCTACACTCACAACAAGGTGCTTTACTAAAACATTTCCCAAATTGTTTAAAAACCAAGACTTGTTATTTATGTTTTTGAAATCAAATTTTAGATTTAAACTATTAGGAACCGAACAAGCATTTAACTTGAGTTTTGGAATATCCACATAAATTTCTTCCTCAGGATTAGCTTTGTTTGGGTTAAAAGTAATAACATGTTTAGTTCTAACACCTTTGATATGACTCATCTTATGTTTTCTAAAACCTGGAGTTAGTTTTTGTTCCATTTATTTATAGTTTATTTCTTATGTTTCTTGTTTTTATACATGTCATACACAAACCAAGTTAACGCTAATGCTAATATGCAAAGATTATTTGCTAAGAAACTTAATCCTTTAGCTCCCATTTTAAAACTGAACTAACTATACCTAGCATCATACGTCCTATTGGACCTAACTCTTTTGCTATTTTAGCTAATGCTTTTCCAAAAGCACTAGTCTCTTGAGCTCCTTTTCGAATAACAGTTCTTCCTCCAACTACTATTGCAGTAATTATCGCTCCTATGGCTATAGCAACGCTACTCAGAGCAATCAAATTTTCTTTAGCCTCCTTCTTAAACTTTTCAAAATGAGCAATGTCTAAAATTTGTTGATCTTTAGTTTCTTCTATATTTCTTTGATTTATTGTTCTATCTCTAGCTTCCCTAAGTCCAACAACTCTTTCTTCTAATTCTATATATTCTTCAGGTTTGTTTGTTTTGTCTCTTTCTTCTATTGTTTCATTGAGTAGTTTTTGGAAATGCTCAGCTTGTTTTTGTAAAGCTCCTTCATCACCAAGACGATCAATCATGTTTTCTGTTGGATTTAATACACCTTGAAGTTCTTTATTTTCTTGAGGACTTAATCCATCAATAAAAGACATATCAGTTGTGGTGTCTACAAAACTATAATTGTCCCAATCTAACTCAGTTTTAGATCCCTGGACTATAAGGTTTATTTCTTCTTTGAACTGTCTTATCGCTTCTTCTACATATTTTGATTCTACAGTTGTGTTGTATCTTAGAACATTTTTATCTCTTACTAAAACAATTTGAGGATTACTTCGTTCATTGTTTTTAAGCAGCGGTCTATATGTTATATGATTTCTTCATGTTGTTCCAATATGAAGTCTAAATTCAATTTCTCTATCAGTGTTTGTAAATTTAAATCCTGGATTAGTTATTTCTATAAATTGTTCAATTGCATTAGTCGCACGATTTTCAGGTCTTGAAAATGAATCATAATTTGGATTTATAAACGATGTTTCTTGAACATCGTTGCCAAGTACTGAAGTAGTGTTGTCAAGTACTGAATCTTCAAGTTCTTGGTTATGGTCTAAGTCATTAAACTCACGCTCATGATCAAAGCCATAATCTTTAAATTCGTTTTCCATTTATTTTAACAGCGAAGCGTTATAGTTTTTGTATGTCAGACTTTTTAACCCAACTATTGTGTTTATTGTTATATCCTAACCATTTTACCAAAGCCATATTTCCTCCAGTTTTTAAAACTTTCTCAACTCAATAGATGTTGTCTTACTTATCAACAGGACTTAGTTCTTCTTCATAAAATTTTCCAAGAATAGTTTCGTTATCTGAGATGTCTTCAATTTCATACGTAGTTGGGTCACCTCTAAAAACTTTACTGATCTTTGACAATCTCTTCTGTAAAGTTAGCTTCATAACCTTTTTCTAAGATATTCTTACATTTACTCACTCTAACTCTTTCACCTATTTTATACTTTGGTAAAGGATATTCTCCAGTCCAATGCCCATACAAAGTTAAACAAACATGGAAAAAATTAGTCTTATTTACGTCAGCAGGTTTCATAAGTGTTGCGCTGTGCTTTGTATGATTGTAGTTATAAACAAGCTCTGGTAAAACATCCACCCATTTATAGGTTCTCTTAGAATAAAAGTATTTTCACATGATAGACTTAAGTGTTCAGTTGAGTCTTTCAACCAAAGCTGCTTTTTTATCAGACTTTGTGGAAAAATACCCCACCTTGTGATTTTCTAGTAAAGTTTTAACACCAACATTGTAGAATTCTTTTCCTTCATCAAATTGAACTTTCTCGGGGTATTTTTCAAACCTCAGTTTAAACTCTTCTAAAAGCTTGTTTACGGCTTTAGTCATATGTTGAGTGTCTTTTTTACACACTGGAATAGCAAAACCAAACCTAGAAAGTATTTCTACGCCAGTAAGAATCCAATTATATCCTCGGTTTTTATATCTAAGTTTGCTCATGTCGACAAGATCTAATTGTATTTGTTCTGCTCACTCGTTAACATGAGTTTGTTGAGTCTTGAACTTTTTTACCGCGCGTTTGTATTTTGTATAAGTGTCTTGAGTTTTTAACCAACTGTGTATTTGTTTTCTTGAAACACCTAGGTTTTGTTCGCACGCTTTTTGATAAAGTTTTTCTGCAGACATAAAACCTGTCTTAGGATCATAGTACAAGTCCCTAAGTTGCTGTTCTTTGCTGAACTTATCCATTTATTAAAAGAAAAATCACCTTATTTAACGTAAAGCTCAAGTAATACGGAGCCGCTGCAATTTATTTTTCAACGTAACTACCCAACATCAACACCCCCACCAATATTTGTTGTAATATCAAAAGTAAACTTATTCCAAATACCATTATAGACCAAGACTTCATTTTCAATGTCCTTGTAATGTGATACAGATCCATTTAAAGTTTGCGTTGTTATTGGTAGACTCACAAAAGCTGAACTTCCTTGTGCATTTGTGTTAAAATTCATAGACTTGTTCACAGCGTCACAATGAACACAGACATATCTTAAACCTCGATTGATGTCACATTCATTTTCACTATTTACCCATACGTTTTGAGATATTTTCTTATCAACAGTAAACCCAAGTAGTAAACTAAAATTCTTTTGATCTAGGTTTTCATTTGCACAAAATATCTTAGTTTTGTTTGTGTATGGAAGTTTCTCGATTTTGATGTCGTATTTGTTCAATTCTTTTTTAATGTCGTCAAAAGTTAAGTAACCAACAGGAAGCACAAGCGTAGTCGTAGCTTTTTTGATAAAGTTATTTTCTCGTTTAATCAAGTTTTTGTAGTTCCAAAAAATCGTGGCTGATTTGAAAAACAGTCTACTGTCTGAAGTTGTTTCAATTCTCTTGTCAATGAAGAGTTCTTTATGGTTGTTGTCAATAAACACACTAAGTTTGATCGTTTATTTAAACACAGTGGCGTTGTTTAAATAAATGAACTGGGAACAATATTACAGAATTGTGTATGGTAAAAACTATGAAAAAGCATAATCTATTGGGAATGTACAAAGACAAAAACTACGTGATGACTTCATTAAAAAATATCCTAATGCAGATCTAAGTAAGTTTGAATTTAATGTTTCTGTGGATCCGGATCTAAAATCATTTAGTACAAGTATTGACTATGATGTGAGTGATGCCTATGGAACGGACATTACTTCAAAAACTTTCAAAGACAAGTACTCTTATGCTTTATATTGGACTCCACAAATTTGGAACTCTCGCGAAACTGTTACAGGACTAAATATGAATGATGATAATGATGTAGACTTTGAGTCGTTTGACATTTATGTAAATGATCGTGACCATTTCAAGTGCCAACTTGAGCCGCTTGACATCAAGTGGAAAAATCGCAACAATGACAAATATATAACAAAAGCAAGGTTTAACTACCTAGAAGATCCTTATTGCACAAGTCTAGTGGCAGCTTATGTGCTAAGTTACAAGTCAGGAATGTCTATAGAACACATCGACAAACCTGACCTACCTAAAGTGGTCTCAAGTATTACCAAGTATTATTTTTATTATCATATGAAGACGTTTTTGAGATATCCAAACAAGTTTAGTGCTTATGTCAACAATTCTGATATAAAACTCATACAACAAAACGTTCCTACAAAAACGATGTGGATAGATAGACTATTACATACTAGAGAAGCGCTTAGTTATTTTCTACAAACACATGATAGATCAAAAATAAGAAACTATCATTATGTATTTCCTAAACATAACAAAAGTGCGGGTATTTTGGGAATATCCTACCAAGAAGTTGCCAAAATAGTGCCAAAGTCAGAATCGAATGATTGGACGGACTTACGCAAACAGGTCAAAAACTACTTCAACAAGCTATGGAAAGTTTTGTGTACTGTGTTTTAGGTTCACAAAAAAAAACGAGATGGAGTATCGTCAATAAAGGTGCAAAAAGTTCACAGACTCAGGACGTTTTCCACAAACTTGTTCAAGACACTGTAGTTCAAGATGACCCCACAGTAACGATCTCAAACATGAGACAAGCAATACAAGACACAAACGTGTTGTTGAATATGGTAATTAGTCCGGGAATTATCTTAATTCCTTCTGACATGATCATTTTAGACAAACCTATAGAAGAATTCAACAATACTTTAACTACAGCGACGACATCTATGAAATTTGGTAAAAACAACAACGTTAACGTCATAGATGACTCAAAAGTATCTACAAGTAGTCTTATAGATGCAGTGGCGTAACGCAACCGCTGGGGGCCCTCCGTCAATCAGCCATTTGTGGCCCCCCTTTCTCCACTAGAAATAGGCAGAATGATCGTATTTATTAAAGAAATTTTTTATGGTAATTTTTGTCGGGGCCCCTAAAGCTCGGGGGCCCCCCGTCACTTGACACCCTAACACCCCCCAGTTACGCCACTGTTAAGGCTCTTTCACACCAGACCTAAGCTTCTGTGGTCACAACCTCTTACACTGAAGCAGTTATGGTTCTTAATTAGTTATGGTTTTTACTTCAATAGTGCTCTGTATAAAGTTGATAAAGTGTGCACAAAAATCTCTATTGGTGAATAAAATCGTCTCGGTTTAGACATACTTGGTGCACCGCAGCCGAGACGAAACTGATGTTAATAAGAATTCAAAGTTATTAGGCCTGTTACTATTTTCTTGCCAATCTATATACTTAAGATAACTATCTGTACGCAATTTTTAATGAATTAGCTGTGTCATACACGCTGGCTGTACGTAATTTTCTTTCTATCATTGAAAGAGCAGTCAATATTCTTTGACAGCTGCCTATCGTCGCAACGACGATAATTGTTATTCGTAAAAATGGTTTCGATTCAATTTTTTTATTTATTCTGTTATCGGTGATATTGTGGCCCTTTCTGGCATAAACTCTTCTCTTTGAAGCTGCTAGCTGAAGACGTGGTCTGAAGACCTGGTATAATTTTTCATTTACTTGAAACATAAAATAGTTGCATAATTTATTTTCTTGGCAGGTGTAACACTGACTGATTTTAGACGTTACATTTGTAATCTTATGCAAATAGTTCCATTCCAACATTGAGTCATTTCATGCAACCTCCTACTTCAGAGAGAAACTTAGAGCCTTTCTTCTTCACTGATTACTATAACGACCAGACATATTGTTTACAAGCTCCACAATAACAGGTAGGATAATTTTAGTTTTCTGTAGCCAACTTCTGTGCATTTTTAGTTGTAAAGTCGGACCTAACCCTAATACAGTACATAACTGTGTTGGTTTGATTTGTCATTTTATAAATTGGTAAATTTGTACAATTTAACTGGTATGAAAATCAGGTTAACCGAACTGAAAAATTTTTTGCCAAATGAAGGGTTTACTTTGCAACAACATTGTGTACTGATAACGTTTTGTGTTTTGCTCGTGTCCGATTTGACATTTAGAGTTTTGAAAATTATTTCAATTTTGAGTGATACAATTTTCATGCGACAGTGAATTAGAACCTCTGGCGCGCAGCACTTTGTGTCAACTCTAGTTTTAATTGTGCACATGGTATTCTAAGAATCACGGTGAAACAATAACAGACTGAATTTTCAGTTGCAGTAGCTTAAAACGTCCAGGCTTCTTGTAAAATCTTGGCCATAAAGTTTGTGAAATTGGTTCGTATGTTTTAGTCTGGTAAACGAGGTCGACTTTAATGGCCAGCCGCCGCATTGCATGCAATTGTTTTAAGTTGAAGTAGCGCAACAATTAAACACCAAAACGGGCCTTCTGTATATGGTGTAGGCTTTGTAGACTATATAGTTCTAGGTATCGTTGCATGCAAGAGAACAATATAGTTATGCAATAATGCACTGTATAAGGAATAGAGAGTTTAAGTTTTCCGTTTTACGGCAAACGTCAAACGACCGGCGCACGGACAGTGAGTGAAAAATAACCTGGTTGTGCTAACACAGAAAGTTAAAATAAACTGTTTGACATGAAGAGGAAAATCAAAACAAAATTATGGGCGACGAAACTCCACTGTATGCCGTAGCCTTTACACTTGCAGCTTAAACCCCCTCAAGCCTTCAAATTCGGCAAGTGGACAACCATATGATATATTAAAATTTATTATATGAACAAGGGTGTTTTACTGCTAACTAACACTCTCATTTTTTCCTTATTTCACAAGTGACATACGAAACTAGTTTTCCCGCCTTTTAAGTTGTTGATATCAGCAATGGGAGCTTCTCGGCTTTTTTCTGATGTTTAGGACGCTGATTTTGTTAAAGTTTCGCGAAGAAAATAAAAACACTCACTAAAAGAAAAGTTTTATGATTTGACAATCTGTCGAGATTATTTAGACGAGACAGATGCACGCCGAGACGTATTGTTGTCGTTTGGGGAGCTTAGAATATCTTGATAAACGTTGTTGCAAACAAACAGAACATCACACAGTTGCTTGAAAACATGAATATGATAATTTTGTTGTAGTTCAAACAATATTTTACCACACGAATATTATTATTATTATTATTAAACGCTTGGATCTTGCAGCCCTGAAAGTTGAAATACATCCATAACCAAATGTCAACAGCTAAAATAGACTACTGGCTAACTAATAACTATAACTACACTATGACTAAAATAACTGGTTCTAGTAAGACCTAAGTACTAAGAGCATTAAATCGTTCAACAGACGACGGAATAAAAGAGTTTACTAATACTCTGCACCCATCATGTAATACGCTCTATATATTTGATGTTTGTGTTCCGTTCAAAGCGATGTCGTATTAGTACAGGTGATAGACTATGGAGATCAATACATGTTGCGCTGCATGACAGGATTTATCAGTTATCTTCTGATATAACCTAGGTTGTTTGGGTTTTCCCTTGTTTTTCGGAGGCGTATCTTAATCGCTATCAGCTCGTGTGGACACATCTACTTCATGAGTGCGTGTTCGTGCGTACAATTTACATAGTCATGTTGTATACGGATCAGTACTAATAATTAATTCATTCGATAAAGAATAAAAATGATTAAATAATTCAAATATTTGAAACAATTAATAAACATGAATATGAAACATTTTATGGAAAAACAAAACGGTATAAAATCCAGCTGAATTATAGATAAACCAAGATATAGGCGGGCAGTCTTTGCCAATGCATGAAGCATAGTCATATATAGATTTTCAGATATCTCAACGCTGAAAATCGCTCTGAAACTCTGAACGGATCAAAATGAAGAACTGAACACAATTAACCAGGATCTTTTTGAAGAGTTTTATCGTAAGTACCAAACACTAATTCAAGAACAAGGAAATAGTTTTTTTTGGAATGGCTCAATGAAAAAATTTTGAGATACAGAAAAACATAATTGCGGGCAAGTGTTCATCATCACGTCACTTCTTCGCCATCCATATGACAAGTTATTTTTTCGCTCTTTCAAACCCCAGACGATTTTACTTGGCAAGGGGAGTCCTCCCTGGTATTCGCCCAGTGCGTGCAAGGTTGAGTGTTTTGAAATGAGGGACCTAGAAGCGGTTAGGTTGGGATAAATTGTGTTCTAAGAAATACAGAGTATGGTAACTATTTGAAAACCTCTCTCCCTTCAAGAAATCAGATTTGGAAAATCCATCACAAACAAGACTCGGTGATAAATTAAGTATCCATAGACTGACTAGTCGGTCTTGAACTATTAATCAGAGAATGTTTGTAGCAATGTAAATCATTCTTATTTATGTTCTCTAACTTTTCAGTACGTTTTATAAAACATTGTCCACTTATTGTGACGCACAACAAAGATATACAATGAAATTCATTTTATCGAAGTCTCTGCATTATTTCACAAAATTTCCTAAAAAATAGGTAAACGTCAGCAACAGAGTATTCAAGCTGCAGATTTGCTAAACTGTGTTGGCAGAGCAATATATATACGCAGTCTCTCACTAGTTTTAGTCGAATTTACCGTCAGCGCCATAGTCACATAGTCATATCATTGGCTTCTTCATATCTTGAGGTGATGTTGTGAGACAAGGATATCAGTCACACTGATTTTGAAATTTCAGGAATTGTAACTAGACAGAATGGTGAGTGAGACAGAAAACTACCAAGCCACGACAACTGCCAAGCATCCCAAGAAAGTGATCACAAAAACAAGCAAACGTTTACAAATGTTCAAGATTTGCGCTATCGTTCTCTTCACAGCTGTATCTGTGGTTTTTACCATCGTCGATGTTGCTGTTACGGCGCAAAATCTGAAACAAAAAATTGAGTTACAGAACGATATTGCTCATGGTATCAAAGTGTCTTGCATCATTCATAATCTTCAAAGTGAGAGAAGTCAAGCTGCGATGTTTTTGGTATCCCCGGCGTGGAACACTAGCAAGAATGTGTTAAAATTGCAAAAAATACGACACAGCACAGATGATAGTGTACAGTCCCTAACACATTGGCGCTATACACTTCCTGGAACTGTTCATGAAATTGTTACAAACTCAGCCTCGTTTTTGGACGAAATTCGTTACATCAGATCAAAAACAGACAAAACTGATGAGTTGACCCTCCAAACTCATATTCGCGTGTTTTCCTCGTGGATCCACGCACTAATCTCGTGGGTAGCACGCTACACTGTAGCGCAGGACTTCAATAATCACGCTGACGATTTATTTGCATATCATATGATAGTGAACAGCAAAGAAGAGTTGGAATTGGAAAAAACTTTAGGAGCGATATATTATCTTCATGGAAAAAACTTCACTGTTCAAAATACGACTTTGTATAACGAAAAACGAGTTCGTGGACAAGCTTTCCTCGAGACCGCAAAATTCTTCTCTTCAGTAGTGAAACAAAATTATCTTTCTCTTATCAAAGAAAGCAACGCGTCAAAATTGATCGAAGAAATTGAGTTGAAACGGAGATCACTTCTTATGAATGGGTTGGTAAAATCTTCAACGGAAGACGCTACGGTTTGGTTTGATCTCATGACAGAGTACGGTGATCTTATTCTACGTTTGGAAATCAATGACGCGAACCGTATCGAGTCACATATCAAAGAATTGATCGACGACGTAATTCTTTGGCTGGTCGTGCGCTCTCTCCTCGTGTGTTTTGCAGTCATTGCTGTCCCATTCATCATTGTATCTTTGATCAGAGTTCAAACAAAGTTCTATAAATACGCACATTCCCTTCATCATAAAGTCGGATTAGAACAATCACGCACAGATTTTCTCATGCGAGAAAATGCCAGATACGTGGAAGGTCAGTACCTAAAGGCCCGTGTTTACACGGACGATTTTTGCTGAGATTTTTGTTCTTTACTTACGAGTGATTTGGCAAAGTTGTTGGATTAAGTCTATTTGTCCGTTATTACTCTATCACATCCTTCAACACGAGAAAAATGACAGCAAGAATCACTCGTGTAAATGGGCTTTAATATCAACGCTACAAAACCGATTATTATTCCAAGTGTCAATCTAGAGCTTTATCCCGTTTTCCACTCGCCGAAAAATAAATCTAGCAAAGAGATTGCGGGTTTTGCAAAATACTTCGCAACGAAAACGTCAAAAGCAAGCCAATCGCCTGTTAGATTTATTTTTGGTTCAAACAAATTCTCGTATGGAAAAACGGGCTTTAAAGAGATCCAGGAGACTTGATAGTTTAGAAAGAATATAATAAAATGTAGAATGTTGAAACCTTTACACCGTCTCCAAACATTTCTCCAAACTATTCCATCAGTGTTCATATTTTTTTTCAGACTTAGCTTCTCGATGGAAAAAGTTCTCTCAAACAACTTCACAGCCTGAGTGTCGTCTTCCCAAGCGAGGTCAATCCTCCTAAGTTAAGAATGAATAACTATACATGTGAACATTTTCTTCAGTAGCATTCATTTTTGTACTTAGGAGCTGTATGTTATACAATCTCGGATACTATGGACACCCTACACCTCGAGACAATTTTGCCGCACGTCTATATGATTTTTTGTGGTTCTTAGTTATGCAACTATAAACAGTTTTAACTTAAGTTCCAATTGTTAACAGCGGCCGCCGCCTTGTTGCTTTTCTATTGAATATTCTGTGGCTCATGCGCTGGTCTGGCAAGTTGCTCCTGGAGTGGACGCTGTTTGTACACAGTTATCCTGTCATCATACCCTATAATCAATCTGCCTCAGTAACAATGAATTCAATTATCAGTAAGATTCTTGAGCGCTACCTGTGGTAAAATCCTTAAAAGAATTAAGCAAGGGCGCTGATATTATCTGTTTCGGGAAAAGTGAATAAAACTAATTATCCTTAATTCAAAACGACGTATAAGGATAAACTGTCTCTTTTTGAAAAATTTCAGAGCTGATCTCAAATACAGACATTTTTCCTATGTATAAAAATAAAACTCGAGCGCCGTTAAATATACACGACAAGTGCTGAGACAACTGAAATTGAAAAGTTAATTTAGTATTTTCGAAAATGAGTTGAGCTTTTGCTCTGGATACTGGGTAGTAGTAATCGATTAAAAAAATCAGAGGTCGAAAATGCAACATTCACTAACAGAAGTAAAACCATGTTCTAATTGTTGAGGAATAATGCTGTTTGCAATTTGTCTTGCGGACAGTTTTTGCCCATTGGTATTGCAGAACAAAGTCATTCTTGTGCATAACAATCGCTGGAGCAGCATATTCAACACGGGATCGTGCAATGAACAGTAAACAGAAACCATATGTCACTTTTTCCGACGCCAGGGGCCGGTTGTTCGAAATTTGGATAGCGCTATCCACTGGATAGTGAATTTTTCAATTTTCTTAAATTGGACAAAACATACAGAAACTTCTATTTTGGTCAACGATATAAATATTAGAGACTTTTATCTGTACATATCAACCGTAAGTTTACGTCATAATGATCAATGGGTACTTTCTAGAAGGCTACTAAAATTCACTGTCCAGTGGATAGCGCTATCCACCTTTCGAAAAACCGGTCCCTGCTCTCTTTAGTCGTCGCAACGCATCCAATATAGAATTTGCTTTTCCCATAAGAAAATCCACAAGAGAACTCCATGAACGGTCACGAGACAGTCAAGCCAAGCAATTTAAAGGCCCTTCTAAATTTTGACAAAATTCCTATGGTGATCAACTAGGAGTTGACCAAGCAATGTCAGTCGAAGTTTTACACAAAACGTGCGTTTTTTCATGATCCATCAGTTTGTTGGCAAAATTAACATAAAATGTGTATAACGTTTTCACTAAATTGCGCCGAACTGTAGAGTACGCGAATCCTTGAAGTTCAAAACCAAAAGTGTGGATGGATAAATCATTCTTGGTCCTATTCTCGTCATGATCTGATGTTACAGGAATACAAACTTCTCAACAGGACATTTAATACGGTGTCACTGAGCAGCCGATGACGTTCCATGCAAAAATGTGGACAATCACATTTAATTAGTTTAAGCAAAATTTTTCGCTGAAGACATGTAAGTGAGTGGTCCAAGTACAAGTTTCTATAACAAGGGAAGTGTAGAAAAGAAGACAAACCACACAAGGGCGATTTAGACACAGGAATGACGTTTTCATTTATCCCACTTAAACATGTCTGCACTCATTGTCTTTCACAAAAGCTATTGAGGGATAGAATTTCATTTCAGACATGCAATATATGCTCGGCAAAAATTTATTGATCGAGCTGACTGACAAAATTAGATATAATTCCAGCGTGTATCATGCTTTGGTGGTGTTTTTTAATATGAAGCAGGTTTTGAATATTTAAGAATAAGCATACTCTATATAGAAAGAGAAAGGAGTGTTGGCAATGCTGGGGTTCGTATTGACGTCTGTGGCGTACGTCAATAAGTATGTACCTAACAGTGAGAAGCCATGACGACCCGTGAACTGGCTGGACAGTTCCGTGTATGGTATGTTCACTGTGACCACATTCCCAATGTCTTCACGGCGACGCAATGAAGACAACTTGAGTTTGTATGATTTCGCAAAGAAATATCAAGAAAACCAGAGTAGTTCAGACTTGGTTAAGAAACAAAATGCCACAGAAGATAAAGTGTTATCAGCGCGACTCGAATATTTAAAGAATCAAAAACTATTGACCATGAAAACTTTGGAAAAGGAAATAGACTTGATTAAAAGACGGAAAAAATACGGTTGGGAGAGTAATCGAAAAAGTAGTGTATCATCTCATCATTTTGATCGAGCCTCTTTACCAAACACTCCCAGGAGATGGACCAAAGATAATTTCTCTCCTGCAAAATTTGTCAAACGCGATGTCAAACGCAAGGTTACGCGGGAGAGCATGCCAAATTATCAAGAGAATGATATGCATGGAATTAAATATACATCTGAGAGTATTTGTGTACCAAAAACTATTTACATAGCAGCGTCGAAAGAACAGAACCCAAACAAAGAAGTCAAGCAGGATATTTTGACAGAACACGACGGTACTAAGGTTGTTGAAACGAATGAAGCAGTAGATATAGCAACAGAGAATACGACATTTGATACACCAGTGCTAGAATCTAAAGAGATACAATACAAGTCTTCAGTTGACCCTCTACGAAAAGCGATATATCCTGTTGGTAAAGAGAAAACAAGCCGCCTAAGAAATGTCTTTCCTGCTTGGTCTCGATACTCCCGGCAGAGCAAGCTTGCAACAGTTACCTCAACAGATACCAGTAATATCACCGTAACACCGAGGTCTAAGTCCGTGGAGCTTGATAAAGAGTGTATTAATGTGTCATCGGTAAATCTTAATGTTCGTAAACGTTCGGATAACATCAGACCAAAGAAGTTGGACAGTATTAAGTTTAACTACCTTTTAGACCCGGGAAGCGGATTAAACGATTTGAGATTCAAAAATTTAGAGTCTGTCCTAGTCCCTCACTAATTCACTGCTATATGCAAAGTGTAAATGAAGATATTAGAAAAGAAATGTAATCAGTAAACAAATTATATATATTTATACATAGGTACAAATATTTGAGTGCATGTGATTAGCCGGCGCTGCATCGAAACAGCTCCAAAAGATGTTGTTCATGATGGTGGGGTGTTGGAGAAGAACTGGCACCGTCCAACACTCCCAGTTAAACTTCATGATACAAACATTCGCAAAAATCGTTACCGAAGCAAGCAATGAAGTGTAAAGATACATGGACACATACAATTCCACTCCATAGGCATAGTCATAGATAAAAAAAACTCCTGGACGTAGTTTTTTATGATCTGGCTGTGTTTAGATTTGGATTGGTTGGTTTACCGCAGCCACAGTGCCAGTAACATTATTTTTTGCAATTTTACCTCAACAGTACTTTAGTCTTTAGTGCATCAGTTTGTAATGAATAGATTTTGCAATAGTTTATACGTAACTGGACTTACTGCCACAACGGAAAATGCAAATAAATTATTTTGTTTCACGAAAGTTTATAAGTTATTTCATTACAACTAGGCATGCACAATCCAAGTTTGGGGAGCTGACAGCAAACTTCTCATTCCCTTCTTTGGATGCCTTTGCATTATATAAACTGTGGTTTGTTTGCGACGCGTAATGAATAGATTTTGAAAATGAAAACATGCTGTAAGAACTTGTCATCAATATGGCTGTCCTGGTTTCGAAGCAAATTGGGGAAGGGCCGAGGTGAGGTTATCAAAATGTCAGGCCCGGTTTCCAGGACTCTGTAATTTAAAGTTCTCTGGCTAACATCTTTCCAAACTTCTTTTTGCAGTTTCACTATATTTCAACGCATTACCTGTTTTTCTTTTTTATGTCTTTTTTTTTCATCGCCCTTCTTAGCCAAGGTCTTGTTGTGATTCCGTGTTTCCTAGCTTTCGTGATGATTTCTGACATACAAGGTATGTCGTTCACTGGGTGCGTATAGGTGAAGTCGACAAGATTCTAATGAACGTTACATGATTTCTTTCAAATTGGGAGGAAATAAATGGTATCGCAAACTTTTATGTCTGTGTTTGTATACCGTATATTGTGCAATACTATGTACCGTGTTACAAATCGATATCCAGCATTGCAACTCATGCTAGTCACGATCGTTGCTCTGTGAAGATGACCAGCCGGCTGAATCACTTCGAGCCTTTTAGCATTATCTTACATGAAGTTGCGCGATGGTTGGCACGCGAAGTGTGATGGGAAAAGTGAAAACAGAAGAAGCGAAGCTTAAGAAAACTCAGTAACATTCTATAGTTTCCTTTCATAAAAATCTCGAGAGTTCTCTGTAATAGAAGGTTAATCTAGTCTTCCTGACTGTATGAGAATATGACAACTGCCGCTAGACCAACGTTTGAACCAGCTAGAGGCGGCAGAGGGAAAGGCGAAGGAGATTTGTCAGCTTTGTCAAAACAGTATTCAAGCAGAGATTTACCTTCTCATAATAAACTTAAACGCAGGTTTGTAGACTAAACGTTAGTGTAACGGTTTTTAATGAACTTACTGTAGTTGAGAGGCTGTAGTTCCTGTGTTACAATTGATGCATTTCAGTTTTACAAAGATTCACGTACAGTAGTTTCAAACATTTTATAAGTGATAAGTGATGATTGGTTTTACCACTGTGGAGGTGGAATTTGAGTCATATTGAAGTACTAGATTTACTTTGCTTATGAAACAAAAAAAATATCACATGCAGACAAACTGGTCAAGACAGTGTAGACGAGCTACGAGATAAAGATTTTAAACGAGATTTAGAAGAAAGAGAACGCCAAGCAACGAGAGAAAGGACGAGAGACCGAGGAAGTCGGAGTAACACAGAATCTTCATCCAAGAGATCAAGACTTGATCAGCTTCCTCCTTCAAACTTGGATGCCGATGATCCTGTCGATGATGATGACTCTGATGATTCAAATGAAAGGTTGGAAACTTAATGGACCTTTATCCTTATAGACAAAATTTCAAAAAATTTTGAACTAGGAAAATCTTTTACCACAGCCTGAAAGAGCATCCTGAATGTAGTAAAACTGCCAAGTTTGG
>JAODVM010107535.1:0-16062 GCA_025400095.1 Phenganax marumi | reverse complement strand
CTTAGTGAAGAAATATTTTATAAAGTAGGAGTATGCCTTTTATTTTTATTATATTTTAGGATTAAAGTTATATTTGGCACATAGTAGGTTTTAATTACTTGTTTCGTTGTTGTACAGCGCTTTAGAATATTTCTTATACATTAAGCGCTATATGTAAATAATTAAATTATTATTATTATTATAAATACAACGAATAAGTAGCTACAATCCCTGACCTTGTAATTCACAAAAGAAGTCTTACCCTTGACAGCTTGGTGAGTGATAACGTAAGCAACGGACGCAACATCTTCGTTTGCCTTCACTTGAATAATATTTTCCTCATCACATGACAACTGATGTAGCTCTTCGTGATCAACCTCGTCGCCAATAGCAACCGTTACGACCTTCACACCATTTTTCTGAAGCGTTTTCGCCCCAGTCCGCAGCTCTCCCACGCGGCCGCCAAGAGGTCCATTCATCATCACTATTAATACCTTATGCGAGTTTGGTCGGCTTTCGGTCGCGAATAACTCGTTGGCTTTTCGGAGACCTTCGGACATCGAGCTGCTTTCACCGTTTCTCTTGATAGATGTGATTTTATCTTTAACTTTTTCCTTATCATCGAAGTCCTTGAATCTGAAGTGTACAGCCAGCGGTTCGGCATACTGCAGCATGGCATACTTCATGTTGCCATATTTTGAAGAGTCGATAAAAGCGTTAACAAAGTCTTTTTCTTTCTCAAACATTTCATCACCATGGCTACCAGACGCTCCGATGGCGAATACGACGTCAACATCATTGCTTGGGCGTTCTGAAACACATGAAGTTCATTCATCAAAAACTACTTCAAGATATCGCCATATTGCTCTATCCAAAACGTTGCTACCCTATTCACGAGCTTGGATAAGTCACATTTCTACAGCTTGACTCATTGAATAGCAATGCAATCCACTTCACTTGTCTAACACTTGCAGCCTAGTTGATTGCGAATCCAAATCACTCATACTATACTCAAATAATCAAGAACATTGTTAGGACATTAGAACGGTTGTTTTGAAGCAAAAGTTTAAGTGATAATTCAGCCTGAACCTTTTATAGAAACACAGCCATATAGGTTGTAGTTTGTTTACACAATAGCAAGGCACGATGAACAAACCTTCAATGTTCATTCTCACAATACTGGCAAACAATACTTCATGATCCTGGTCAGGTTGTACTCTCACAAACGACTCTTCATTCGATGTTACATCACGCAGTTCATCAACGTTCACGTCATCTCCAACGGCGACAACGATCAACTTGATATGCAGGTCAGGCAGGTTTTGAGCAACTTTTTTCAGCTCATTTGCTCGTGCGCCAGAGCTGCCATTCGTGAAAACAATAAGGACTTTCCTCGCCGAGGGACGGCCATGTTTCTTGAACAATTCACAAGATTGCTCCAACGCTTTATCAAGTGCTTTTCCTGAAAATATAAAGATATAAAACAGAGAATCAACGGGGACTTGGTCCGAACGAAGATCCGTTCACAATACTGACTTTTACTGCGACCTTTCGCATTTCAAAGGATGTGATTCGCTAATGGATTCACTAATGAGAATGTCGGGCACTTGCACTAGCGTTACATTTTTATAGTGTTCCACTCTTTCACATTCTTCAGAATGAGAAAGATTGTCCTGAAAATCTCCAGTATAAACAGGACCTGAAATGCGCAGACCAGTAAAGTTTTTTTTTGTGGAAGTCAAGGAACTAATTAAAGCTCGCAACGTATCACTTACCTTCACCGCTTCTATGGATATCGTTCACAAATTCCTTCATATTTTCTTTGCCATGAACATCATCAAACTTGGCCTTTACTGAGGCTTTCGGTCCGTATTCTACGACGCCGTATCGATAATCTCCGAACTCAAACGAGTCTATAAACGAGCCAATCATCTCTTTCTCTTTCGCGTAAATCATGTCAGCAGCATTGCCCGTTGCACCAAAAGCGAAAATAATGTCGAATTTCGGTTTAGCTGGTTCTACAAAGAAAAAAATATATACTTCAGTCCATTTGATGTTACACCAGTTGGTTTAAACTAACAAATAAACAAAGGCTCTTACCTTGGACTTGTCGAGCAACAGCGAATACAGCAGATTCACATTCTGCTTGTGTGTCTACTTTAACAATCGACTCTTCATCCGGGCTAACGTGACGTAACTCCTCCTCATCGACGTCATTGCCAACAGCAACAGTCACGACCTTGACATTGGCATCCGACAATAATGTCGCGTATTTTTTTAGATGACCAGGACTAGCACCACTTTTGCCGTTGGCGAACAGAATAACTCTCTTTTTCGCACCGTGACGACCTTGTGTTTCCAACAAGTTCGCCGAGTGTTCAAGGGCTTTATCCAAGGCTTTTCCTTCCCCGGGGCGCTCTAAGCTTTCAATTTGGTCTAACAATACGGCTTTTTGCTTGTTGTCTCCGAATTTCGACCTGACAATCGCCTTAGGACCGTAGTCCACCAAGCTGTACATGGTATAGGGAACTTTATTCGCTTCGATGAATTTTGAAATGATTTGTTTATTTTTGTTGTACACTGTATCAGCTCCCTCGCCTGAGGCTCCCAGAACGAACACGATGTCCATAGGTTCAGTTGATTTCGCTGAAAGACAAACACAGAAATGTAATGCCATGTTGTTGTGAGACGTACTAGGGTGGATGAATGTTTTGTAAGTCCCTCCAAGTGATAGCCACACCATGACAAGCAAAGTAGTAATGTACGTCATGTTGTTGTGAGATGTACTCGGGTGGGTCACGATAGAAAATACTCACCTTCCTCAAGTTGACTGACTACAGAGTACACGACAGCTCTTGGATTCTGCTCCGGTGCAATATTAATAATAGGATGACTACCACATGTCACATATTGACACTCGTCCTCATCAATCTCATCGCCAATAGCAACCATAATGATATCAACATTACTTTTGCTTAACCGCTCGGAATTTTCTTTCAACTCGGGAACCTGGGCACCAGACTTGCCATTAGTGAACACGACCAGAGTACGACGGGAGTTGGGGCGAGCTTGGTTTTCAAACATTTGCGCTGCGAGTTCTAAAGCGTCATCTAAGGCTGTCGCGTCACCACTACGACGTAACAAGTTAATATGACGTTTCAAACGCACGTGATCACAATATTGACCAATCCTAGCGCAGACCTTGGCACGTGGTCCTATCTCAACGACTCCATAGCGAGTGTCGCGCTTCTGAATTGAATCTATGAATGAACTGATCAATTCTTTTTCCTTCTCGAAGATTTCCTCTGCAGTGTCACCAACTGAACCAAACGCAAAGACGATGTCAAGATGCTCATCTTGTTTTTCTGAAAGAAATTGAAAATTGAAAGAGATTAGAAAACTTGGGATACAATGAGAAAGAGAAAAGTACAGCACAAATTAAGACACTTTACGATAACTTATAGCACACTAATAAATAGGGCATCATATCAAACTTGAATACAATGTACAGGTCAGGGATTGTACAATATCCATTCGAATATATTGGCACTTTATGAAGGGAAACTACGTATTTTTCGACTTGTAAAGTTTCCAAAAATGACAAACGAGATGCGTATTATAGTAAACCTTCACTATAAACGACTTGAAGCCATAAAGTTCGTATAACACCAACCTCCAACAATCCAAGCTGAGTTACTAACAACAGTCTGCGGTTCTTCATAAGGCTGTGCTCTTAACAAGGGCAGTTCATCGCTTGTTACTTGAAGTAACTCCTCTTCATTGACATCGTTGCCAATAGCAACCACTTGTACTTTGACTCCAGCGTCAGCAAGACTCTGCGCATGTCTCTTGAGGTCCTGAGCTCTAGCATTTGACTTAGCATTGGTCAAGACAATGAGCACTCGGTTTGACGCGGGTCTCGCTTCGTTTTGGAAGATCTAAAAAACACACAAGAAATTACAATCATTTTATAATCTTTCCATACTAAGCAAAGCAAACTTATTCTCAACCGCTTACGCGTTTTTTCATGACACACAAAATTACAACACGTATAATGAAAAGAATTAACATCCTTCACTCATGATAATGCGAGTTGAAAACCATCTGCGGTCGTCGTAACTGGTTATTGCAATCCACCTGCCCCAAACGCAAAAATTAGGGAGTTTTTTTTCAATAAACGTTACCTGCACAGCCTGCTCCAAAGCTTTATCAAGACACTTCCCGTCACCAGTTCTTTGTATCGCTGAAACAGCTGCTTTTAGTTTTCCAGCATCCGTTTGATCGCCAAACTTGGCTTTCACAGTAGCCTTGGGTCCAAACTCTATAACAGCAAATTGTGCATCATTCTCCTTCAGATTATCAATGAACGAGTTCACAATTTCTTTCTCTTTGTCAAATATTTCGTTGCCATCACGACCCGCCGCACCAACAGCAAAGACAACGTCCAACTTGAGTTTAAGTCCACTACCAGAAGCTATCAAGGAGAAAACAAAGTGCTTTAGCTCATTAACAGTCGATGAAGACAAGGTTAGGAAATTTGGTCAACTTTAAAGCTTGTATAAGAAGCGCCGACTATACCTAAAGGCAACTCAGGTTTCGCAGCCAGTACACCTGAAGTGACATTCTTTACAACAGCATGGACGTCATCATGTGCTTGTGTTCTGACCACAGGTTCCCCATCGCTAGATATCTCATTTAGTTCAGCCTCGCTTACGTCAGTTCCTATAGCAACGACCACGACCTTCACTCCAGATTCTTGCAACGCTCGCGAGTGTTTTTGTAGATCTTGCGCGCGTGCTTTGGACTGAGCGTTCGTGAACACGACAAAAACGCGTTTCGCATTAATACGACCGCTGTTCTCAAATACTGTAGCCGCTCTTTGCAAAGCTTTATCGAGCCCCAGTCCCTCGCCGATTCTTCTCACCGAATCGACGAACTCCTTGAAGTCATACTTCTCCTTGTATTCGTTGAAGTCCGCTTGTAGCGTGGCGTTTTCTGCATACTCTATCAAAGCATAGCGGACGTTCGCAGTATCTACCGAGTTGACAAAAGCGAAGACCATTTCTTTCTCTTTTTCAAAAACCATTTCAGCTTCGTCACCGGCTGAACCAAGTGCAAACATTATATCAATGGCTTCACCCGTCAGCTCTAGAAACACAAAAATATATAGAGATCAGTTGCTGGCCAAATATTGTACAACACAGAAGCAGCTTGGATTGGAATAGCTATTTGGGTTTCACTAAGGAGTACTGGCCAACAGCACTTCATGACCCACTTGCAGTTATTACAAGAAAATGGCGTTAATTCTTTTCATTATATATGCAGTAGTCTTGTATGCAATGAAAACACACAAAACAGTTTGATTTGCTTGCTCTTATGACGAGTAAAAATTTCTCAATTTGATCACCATTCACTCCCTGGGAGTGAGCTTTTCTGAACCTTGCTCTTAAACTGAAAGCATTACAGTATTTGCAACTAACCAGCACTAACGACATCATCAGAAATGACTTGAATAATGGACGCGCTGTCGCCATTCAACTGGGAATGAACAACATGCTCATCGCTTGAAATTTCCTTCAATTGGTTCACATCAACATGGTTGCCAATAGCAACCGCGACGATTTTTATGCCAGCATCTTGCAATGTTTTTGCGCATGTGCGGAGCTCGTTCATGCCGACATTTGCCTTTCCACTTGTGAAAACAATGAGAGTCTTTCTTGCTCCACGGCGACCATCTTTCATGAGGAGTTCATAAGCAGTTGTCAAGGCTTTGTCCAAGGCTACACCTTCCCCTCGTCTTTCAATTGAGGACACCTGAGAAAAAGCAGATCTTAGTAAGCTTTAGATTTGTGAACAATGCGAAAAAGACGAAGCCTACAAGATATCCTAGAGAGTTTTAGAATTAACCATGAGTAGTACAATAGCGAGATTTCGTTGTTGAAAATCAACTATTAGAAGCTCGTTTGTTGTCTTATCGTTGAAACAATATATCTTAAAAACAGCACTTGAACGAAAGTGCAGTTACAGCAAATTAACTTTAACTATGAACGGCAATTTAGTTTGTAAAAGTATAGTTGCCTTGATTTTAAAACAAGAAAATTGCGCAAGTAAAGTCCCTAAAAAAACGCGTTACTTGATTGGTTCTATATACCTGAGCTTTCAATCTTTCTTTACGATTAAACTGGCCAAAAGTGGCATGGACTCTGGCTTCAGAACTATACTCAATCACTCCGTATTGAGTGTCATGCACTTTAAGTGAATCAATGAATGTATTGATCATTTCTTTTTCCTTCTTAAAGATCTCTTCAGCTTCAGGTCCTGATGCACCAAACGCAAATGCAATGTCCAAGGCATCTTCTGCGGCGTCTAGAAGAAAGAGAAGGGTCTACAGTTTCATGGTTAAAAGAATTCAACGCAGTCATTGGAGATAAGGTTGGGAGACTTGACCAAACTTTTTTCTATCATTTCTGCTCATGTTTGTGCACAGTGAAGGCATAGCCATTGAAGGAATGGTTCGGAGACTTGATGTAAGTCATTGTTGTATCTCTGCGCTCATGTTTACGCAAACTTGGGCGCAGGTAATGACATATAATCATTGAAGGTATGCTTTGGAAACTTGACTGAAATCTTTCTTCTGCTCTTTTTCTTCAACTCTGATTACAAACTGAATCGTACCTGACAACATATCAAGTTGCCTGGCAACGTTCTGCGCGATAACGTCACTGTCATGATCTCTCTCAGCTAAAAGGACGCCCGCATTAGCAACAGAATTCAGTTCTTCTTCACTGACGTCACCTCCTAAACCAACTGCCACAATTTTAACGTCATTTCCATGCAAAGCACGTGCTTCATTGGCCAGTTCAACAATCTCGGCACCGGTCTTTCCATTCGCGAAGACGACCACAGCCTTTCTTACACCAGGGCGGCCATTTTGTTTCATATCCTGGGAAAAAATCAACGGACATTTACTTTTAATACCTGTCGAGTGAAATAAAACGTACTACCGCGTTTCACCACATTTCTACGAAAGCCTGGTATCCATAGGAAGAAATTGTCGTAAACAAAGAGTCGCTCTCTCTAAACAGACAAAATATTCTAACTTCTTAAACAGTAAATGTCGTAGAAACATGCCTATACTTCCTTTGCCAATAGGTAGTTTAAAACTGTTCTGTTGCGGCTGCTTGAAAAGATCGAAATTCTGTTTTTACGGCACTTACGACCATATGAAAATCAAGCTTAAGCCTGGTTTCCATATGGTCGTAACTGTCGTAAAGACAGAGTCACGATCTTTCTTATCAGCAGAAATAGAACAGTTCAAACTAGTTATTCGCAAAGCAAGTATTAGTTTTCTATAAGATTTACAGCTTAGAAGATAGAATATTTTGGCTGTTGAGGCGATTAAACTACTTCATTTGTTCATCACTCGCTGCCTTGAGAATTTTACTGAAACTTTCATACATAGAGCAGGCTGATTTACTCTTTAAGATTACCTTATCGGTGTCATTCAAAGCTTTGCTCAACGCTTTTCCATCGCCTTGCCTTGTCTGCTTATCAACACAAGATTTGAAATCTTCCTTGTCTTTGACTTCGCCAAGCTTCACAGAGACGTCCGAGTCCTTCTCGCCATAGTTCACCACAGCCATTTGAGTATCGTTGCTTTTAAGTAAGTCAACAAAGGAATTGATGATCTCTTTCTGTTTCTCAAATGCTGCATCACCTTCTTTCCCTGATGCGCCCATCACGAAAGTCACGTCAACAACTTCTTTGGACGGAGCTGTAAAGATTAAAAATACAACAAATTAGTTTTGACTACATGCAGAGAACAATGTTTTAAGGCCCATTTACACAGGCGATTTTTGATGCGAATTTTCTCCTGTTGAGCGATGTGATAGAGTGGATGACCGGGGAGTATGCTTGGTCCAACAATTTTGCTAATGCACTCGCCAGTCAACCGACTCGATCACATACGCTAAGAGGAGAAAAATCGCAGCAAAAATCCCCCGTGTAAACGGGCCTTTAGACACTAACACGTAGAACGTGTGACAGTAAACTTTGACTAACACGTGGATTGTTTTAGTATGCAATGTGTATTTAAAAAAAATAATCAATCTTGAAGATGCTCTTGTAGGCCAAATATTAATTTTTCACACAAAGCAAAAGATGAACTGTTTAGCTTTCTAATGACAGTTATATCACCTGTGGTAGAACATGTTGACCAAAATGGAATACTTAAAACAAGATACTGAGCAAGTCAATACTCAGTGAAAAAAAATGATCAAAAGTGAGTATTTCCATCGAATATTTTGAGCTCACCTTCGCTAACTTCATGAGCCAGTAAGTGACCCAGAGGGGCGGCTTCGTCGTATGGTTGAGCCAAGATCTTATTGGTTGCAATCGAATTCAACTCTTCATCATCAATATCGTCACCAATCCCCACAGCAATAATCTTAACCCCAGCATCGTGCAATGGCTTTGCCCTTTCAGTAAGTTCAGCGAGACGCGCACTAGATTTGCCATTAGCAAAGATCACGAGAGCTTTTCTCGCATCGCCACGCCCACTTTCGAGTAGCAACTCTTTAGCTTTCTCCAGAGCCTTATCGATAGCGCGGCCATCACCACTCCGGGGAATGGTATTGATATACTGATTCAACCGTTCCTTGTTCCTGAAGTCACCAAGTCTCGCCATAATATTCGCTTTAGTTTCGCCATATTCAATCACTCCGTAGTAGCTGTCCGCTACTTTGATAGTCTCCAGGAAACCGCTGACCATGTCCTTTTCCTTCTCAAATACATCATCGGCGTTAGGACCGCAGGCTCCGAAAGTAAAGACCACATCCATAGGATGTTCTGAGAAAGGAGAAGTGATATTCACGTACATATAAGTTTAGAAAAATACCAAAGACACATTTCGTTACACTAAACTTACACTAAGACTGTTGTAAAGTGAATTGATTTAATCTATTAACCTTTTTCATCCCCAGTCTTCAGACCGAATTCTGCGGCAAGGTTCTGGGCATCTCCTTGATCTTCATTCATGGCTTCTGGCTCGGCTGCAACCTGATTTAATTCACAAGAAAGACTTTTAATACAATTCCTTTTACAGAAGAACTTTCGTTAAAACATTTATCAGCCATGGACAACTGACCTTCAATCTTATAGACAAAATTTCAAAAAATTTCGAACTAAGTAAATCTTTTACCACAGCCTGAAAGAGCATCCTGAATTTAGTAAAACTGCCAAGTTTGGTTGGGAAATGTTTTAAAATAAGGAAAATATAGCCGTGCAAACTTGGCAAATTTTGTGTATTTTTCTATTACGCGCGGGAAATTGATACCCGTTCGAGAAAATGGGTATTAATTTCTCGCACCTAATAGAAAAATATACAAAATTCGCCAACTTAGCATAAGTATATTTTCCTTATTTTACTACATTTCGCATCCAAACTTGGCAGTTTAACTAAATTCAGGATTCTCTTTCAGGCTGTGGTAAAAGATTTTCCTAGTTCAAAATTTTTTGAAATTCGTATTCGGAATAAGATCTGAAACAATCCCAGAAAGAAATAGTCCTAACTTGCCTCATCTTTTCGTATCTTAGGTTCCACGCCTTCAGAATCATCCTTGGGCTGCACGGGTCTTTTGCGGTCATTATTTCTATCAGACCATCTTCTAGTGAGAGTGCTGGGCCGAGGAAGGGTGCTGTACGCGCCTTGACGAAGCTGATATAGAGTTCGATCACTGTAGCGAAATCTTGAGTGAAGCCTGGGGAGAGTGCCGCCTTTCGGAGAGTCGGGCTCACGTAATCTAAATGTTACAGAATCAATCCGTAGACATATGATAAAAACCTTTCCCATCAACTCAGAAGAACCCAATCTGACAATTTAGAATCTGGCCAACGGCAGACGATTTTACTCGAATAAGAGGAGCCCATGAACAGCCCAGGGCTAACCTTGCTAAAAAAATGGAAAATTCGTAGCAGAGAGCGGGATTTGAATTCGCATCTCTGGGCTACCACCTCCCTATACCAACATTCAGCTATCGAATTAAAAAGGAATAAAGGCTCAAGTTTTTATCGAATCAACAAGATACGAAGTTCTGTTCAATTTAAATGTGCAAAACATTCTACAATAAGTAATGCTTGCCTGTTTCCAACAAGGAGTGCCTTTTTCATTAGCAGCTACTAAGTCCGAGAAGAAAGTCTCTGTAATTACCTGTAGAAAGTGTGATGCTCTACAACAGACTTGTACAATTCCTTCGTTGCTCGGTCGTTTGGAGTCTTGAACATCACAGTGCTCACGAAAGCTTGGTACTGTAGATTCACCAAAGATGAACAGAATAGTTTGAGTCAAATCTTAACTTGCTTATTACAGAACAATCTTCAGGGATACGATAAAAATATCAATGAAACCAGCGTGTGTTTTATTTTTTAATTTCACCTTGTGAATGGCTCACTCTCTCTTGCAAAGTTGTAATAATAGCTGCTAAATCTTGGATTCTAATGTAGTGAGTCATGAAAAAAAAATATAGTAATGTTAATACCTCTCCTGGTTTAATCTTGACTAAGAAATTTCTTCCCTTATACTTCACTTCTTCAATGGTCGGCCTAAAAATCACGCGATGAACATAAAAAACCCCTTAAAATTGATAGCAACCCTTCTACTAAATACACACGTTTGAAATTCGCCCAAAAAAGTCATCATCAGGTCATGAAAACATGTTCTTAAAATTTGAAAATTTCATGCTTCGGTGTACTGCTAATGATACAAACATAAAGTTTTGTCTTACCAAGAAAATTTATTTGTTCGAATCTGATCTTTGTAGATAGCTATGCCGGCAAATGAAATACCAACATGAATGTCAGCTCCTTCTGAATCCTAAAAGCAGCAGACAAAACGTGTTTCGTACCCAAAAATCTTATAAAAGCAATCTACCAACAACTGTTTTTCACCAAAATCATATCTTCATACATTCTACATGGTTGGTACATTTTTGCATTGAATGAATACATAATATTGTGATAGTATTTGTATGGTTTGCAGATTATGTCTTTGGTGTCTAGGACTGAGCCAATTCATTCAAATTGGATTCTTATGGTTAGTTGGCCAGAATTGCATTTAGTTGTTTCAGAACGTTGGAAGTGATGCTTCCACATTGTTAATTCAAGTAATTTATGTTATAACAATGTATTTAAAAGGGTAACTCGTAAAGGAACACATAGCTCTGTGAGTTAATCCAGTCCTTTCGACAAAGCTTATAAATAAATAAAATAAACCAAAGTTTTCTGCACATTATGACTGAAGTTTCTTACCCTCGCTTCATGCAAGTCAACACCATACAGAGTCAGTTTTCTTGCATATTCCAAATACTGTAAATCAGCTTCCATTGGTGACAACCCTCTGAATAAATACATTAATTCTTTTATATCAAAAATCAAAGTTCTAACCACCACTTGCGAAGACATTGAGCAATAATTCAGCCTGTTTCTCCCTGTGGCTACAGGAAGACTACAATTGTTTAAACTAGCTCAATCTCCTAACCTCAGCTCTTTTAACGCTTACTTGTGCGTTCTGTGCAGTTCCTTGATCTTTGTGATTAGTTCTGGGGACTAAATTAAAAATATAACCATACTGAATACAAAGAGAAGTTTATTGTTCCTGAAAAGTTTCCGGCGTAAACACACTTAGAAAAATAATTTAATACCAGCAAACTTAGAGTTGAATACCCTTGTGTTTACAAGATATACAAATACTTTCTTGATATTTTTAAAAGAAGCTTTTGTCAGGAGAAAGTTGTGACACATTTCCTTTTATTTCTGTGACACAATGCTAATTTAATTTGTACACCAAGAGAGAACAAATTTGGTTGGGTCTTCCAAAGACTTCAATATCAATTTTTCTAACCTGTTCAGGAGCAAACACGAGGCCATCAAGGTAGTCTTGACCATGCTGAGCTGGATCGTAGTCACCATATTCGGCTAAGAAAATAATAAGAGAAATTTGAAACTGACTCTTCACAGACAATAGTAGCTTCCAATCACCATAAAGTTTTCAAAGTATTTTCTGATTTGTCACCATAAACTTGAACGTCACCCTCATGAAATATTGAAATTATGCTATCTATACTATATACTGGTTATAGCTCACATTGAATAACATAGGATCCAAGCAAGGCTTGTGCTGAAAATGAGCAGGGTAAACTAAATAAAATACAAAATAATAGTCAAGAAAACTTGCAAATAAAGTTGAAATAGCGAGAAAATTTGTATTAACCCTCCAGTAGCAATTTCTTCCCGAATTTGTAGCGCCATAAGATATCTATGAGTGACAATATCAAAAATAAAACAAATCTCAACAAAGTTGCACAAAGTTATCGTTTACAAAGTTACCAGGGGCTGGTTGATTCAAATAGCGCTATCCACCGAATAATGATTTTTTGTAGCCTTCGTTAAATTGTTATAACACAACATTACGACTGACATAGATAAAGTCTCTAATTTTTATACTGCCGACCAAAAATGGAAGTCTCAGCAGTTTTTCTACAATTTTGTGAACGACGAAAAACTCACTATTGAATGGATAGCGCTATCCAAATTTCAAACAGCTCACCGTGAAGGATTAAAATTAGCAACACACACACAGAGGATATCCCACCTGGTGTAATCATTTTTCAGCTGTTCTGGATTGGGTTCAAAAAACTTCACTGCAAACTCGAAATGTGCTTCAGCACCTAAGTAGGAATTGATGGCAACTTTAAATCTACTAGGATATCTCCAGTAAACAACTAAAATACTACAGCACTGACAGTTGATAAAGTATCAAGAGAGGGCACAACAGGGTATGAAAACTTCTTCAATGATATCACTACAATCTATTTTGATCAAATCATACTGCAGACAGCATTAATTCCATCAAAAAGTTGGTTGAGAAATTTATCGTACAAACTGCCATGAAATGTTCACTTGGAGATTGCAAATAATTTCATGTTGATTGTGGTTAATAAACAATGCAAATTTGGCTTCGACATGCATAATACATTGTGAACGAATTGAGCGCCAAGGTACTAATGTATATATAACTTTATTAATTTCACTTGTCAGATAAGACTTTGTCCCAAGATGGCTTGACAAAACCATCCAATAAATTCTCTTATTAACCTCCACAGCATGCCTAAGTTTGTCCTACTATCGGTCTGATACCATAATGATATGTGTAGAATACAAATTGATAAATATATAAAACAGTTTGCCAAAAAAATATAGCGGACATCTCTAAAATTTGCATGTTTATAGCTGTCAAAATATTGGCCATTTGATATACACAATATTTTCACAAAAACATAGTAAACCTGCAAGAACACTAGAACACTAAAAAATTTACGCACAAAATTCAAAATGCGACTGTGCGTTAAATTTCTTGTGCGGCGATACTAACCATGCAGCTGTTTTTTTATTGGTTTTTGAGTTTCCAACCAACGCTACAAAAACATACGAAAAATTCAGTTAATTTTTAACCTTATTAATAATAGATTAGCTGCCGTATTCTTGAGAATGACCCATATAAAAACATGCAGAAAGAAAAAGAATCTTTGTAAGTAGCAAAGTATTCAATATTGCATGCTACATTGTTTGTCACACAATGCAGACAATTTAGACAAAACAATTCTAATATTTCAACCAGTTGCTTCCTTTTTAAATTGAAAACAAATATGATATCAATTTACACGCCCAAACATACCTTGGCCCCGGTCTTGGGCTCCACAAAAAGCAACCCAAAATACTCTTTTTCCTCCACGTGTAAATGCTGGCATATCTTTTCGATTAACAATTTTCCCGGTGCATTTTTCTAAAAACAAAAATTAGAAGGAAAATATTTAAAAATTAGATCATGTTACATAAATTAGCGTTGAAAGAATCACAGTCTGTGCCAGATTATTTTATATGTTTGGGTGAATTTAACCGTTGCTTTGTATCCCTATCAAAGTGTTTGCAACTGCTGGTGTTATAGTAATGTAGGTCTGTCAGAATTTGCAATTCAAACACTTAAATCGTTGCATAAGACTTGAGTACCGACGTCAGAAAATGATATATGTTTACATATTTTCGAATTGAATTTGTAACCAAAATTCTACGTTGAGTTTCGTGTTTTTCTAGGTTTATGTCAAAAGCATACAATTCTTGAACAGAACGATGAAAACGCCTTGAATTTTATCATATCAAGCGCAACAGGGTGCAGGAAGACGAAACTAAACAAAATCAATAATCGATGCGAGAAGCAGGCAAGACAGACTATTGATCAAATATTATTACAACACATCTGTTCCACAAACGACAGCAAACGACTAAAAAACTAACGAAGAAGAATACTCTTGAATTTACATACTCCTAATATTAGCATTTTTTTACTAAAATTACCTGAACGAACACAATTTCACTAGGAACTGTGAGTAAATATTATACCTCAATGTTTATATCAAAACTTTCGCCGTCTAAACACGCTATGACACACGGCAGCATATTCCTGCTCAATTTACGAGCTTTACCACCTGCAGCAGGTTCACTAGCGGAGCTTTCCTGCTCCATAACCTTAGCAAAAGTTGAAATAATCCCAAAGTTTTGCTTAGGAACTTGAATCACTTCTTCCCCAAAACTTCTCAAAACAACTAGAAGCGTCGTCCAGGGAGTCACGTGCTCAACAACTCAATCTCGACCAATCACAAGCCGTTCTCGCCTCTCTTCCCTGCAGGAAATCTTGTGATTTGCCGCCATTAATAATTTCAGCTATTCAAAAAGCGGAATTCCTTGCAAAACAATTAATCCTCGCCCCTCCCTTGCACTTATCCAATAAAAACATGTTGATATGAATTTACTAGCTTCCTAGTTAACGAAAAAGTAAAAATATTTAACTACCAATTCTGGCCGCCATTTTGAAAATAATCTGAAAGAATTATTTCTCCGCCAAGAGATTATCTACTCACTCCTATTTGCTTGCTTGTCTATTGGTCTGTTCGTAAGCAAATATCTCGCGAAATATACCAAGGATCTTGAAGGAAGTTGGCAGACGTAATAAGCACAAGCAAAGGACGCTCTGGTTTAATTTTGATAAATAATCTTATATTTCCTTCACCTGGTCTTGGTAAATTGTGTCTGACCAGTCTCAAAACAATAAACAACCAGCAAACAAACCGTCAATACTTTTTCCCAAAAAGAAACTATGTCTGCTGGTACAGAATAACAACCTTTTCCTATAATAAATTTACATGGGGAAAATCTTTCAAGTATCGAACACGTCAGCAGCTGTATTCACATGTCTCGCAGCTAGCCGTGTCAGCGGTCTCGAATTTGAACTCTGTGCCAAGAAATCTTGAATGAAACCAGGAACATGACAATTTCGACAACATAATATCGTCTTAAACGCTTTACGAAAGTTGTTTCCAAGCAAACAGTAAATGATCGGATTACAAACACAATGAATAGTAGCCAGTAGTAGAGCCGGATACCAAACATATCTAAAAAAGTGGTTGGAAAATTAATTAAGCAGTCAGTAATATAATCTGTTGATTAGACAATGAATCATTAGTAATGAGATAATGAAAAAATTAACTCAATGAGTGGCAATGCACTCCAGTAGTTGCTCTAACACCAGAAAATTTTGCCGGTCAAAGCGAGATTCGAACATCTTTCAAGACAGTATTCCCAACTTACGGGTAAACACTGCGGTAGTCAACTTCTAATCGTTTGAGTGTGTATAAAATATTATAGGGTGTCCAAGCGATGAAAAAGACGAATAGAGTCACCATAAGCATTTTCACCACACTTCGCCTCGTTCTATACACTGCAGTATTGCCTTGATTTTCGCCAGGAATTACCTATAGGAAATTGAGAAATATTATTCAAAGCAAATAAGACATTGCTTGGAAACTTGCCGCTAGCTGTGATCTCATATTGAAAATTTAAAACAACTTTACCATAGTCAGGGCCGTCGCGAAGGCTTAGCGGCAGGGGGGGCGAGGACCAAATTTTCCGACTAAATGGGCGTGGTCACATCAAAGTTTCCGATAACATGGGTTTGGTCATTGTGCGTTTCTTCAA
>JAODVM010107424.1:0-16075 GCA_025400095.1 Phenganax marumi | reverse complement strand
CTTGACCAATCACATAACAGATTGAACAATGCACAACAAGAACCAATCACATGCGATTATCAAGAATCGGGATAATTCGTAGGGGGTCATGACAAGCATATGGTCGCTGGCCGGCAGACGGTTCATATGTCAACCGGATGTGACTCGCAGGCTATTATTGGTACAATTAAGATTTAGTATAACTTTAAGTGACGATTTCTCGTGTTGACGATTTGCACATGGAGTGAACTCTTTGTGACACAATAACTTTTTAAATTTTTATAGTAGTTTATTTAAATTTTGTATGTTAAAGGCAAATGACTTTATCTAGTGCCTGACACTCTTCAAATTTGAATAGGTTTCTTTAATGAGGATTAATTGACTTTTAATACGTTAATTACAGTCAAAACTTTCTATTAAAATGAGTTTTCCTCTTTTTATTTATTCTAAAAAGTAATTTCTAGAAATCCAAGAGTGTCATGCACTAGCCCAGGTTATAAGCTTTCCAAATATATAATTTAATTATCATTCTGATGTGTTATGTATAAGTTATCATGTTTGCCGTTAGACGAATTTAATTAGCCGCCATATTGGCTAATTAGCTTAATTAATGAATTATGAAAAAAAACCCACATGATGTGATTTGTATCAGTTTTCACTTTCCTATGCTGTTATTTTTGGGTCTCCATCATTAAAAATAAAAATTTTTGCTCTAAAGGGGAATGAGTACCTTAGGGTATTGCTATTAGCGAATAAACGAACATCAGTGAAAAAGAGTTTTACTTACCGACTTTCTTATGTTGTAGGAATGTGCACTATTTAAAAATTCTTTGACTACCAAAAGAGCATTCTTAAATTCAAAAGCTGTTAGCTCTGGATTTTCCACCACCCAATGAGCCGTCACCATCATGTATTCATGGTTTTGCCCTTCGCATTTCCACATGTCTGTGGTGAAGTTGATCCCACTTTTGGACGACTGAATGGACTTCAAAGCTTTAGATGTTCCCATAATGATCCACTACCCCAAGACTTTGCTTTCCCAGTAGAACTTCCTCTACTAAAAACTTTCCGACACTTTCTACAAGTAGGCTTTGAAGAATCAACGGTATTTTTTTATAAAACTATCCCAGATGCTTGATGATGAATTACTGGTGTGTTTTCTCTTTTTTGGCAGTTGCCATATGTTTATTAACTTCTCGTGAAGCGTTTGTTTCAGCGAGCACAAACACAGCAAAGAAACGAGATGAAGACAGACACTATTTGTAAGCAATTCTAATTAGCTACATTCAGAGTTCTATTGTGTGGAACATTAAACATATCACATCGGATTTTGGGCCTTGTGTGAACAATTACATACCGATGCGATTTTTTTCCAGATTGGCCTTTGTTTATACTACACCACAGTATTACTGTAGGTGACGCGGCGCAAAAATCATTTCGCTTCACTTCGGAGGTGATATAAAAAGTGTCCAGTAATATAAGCAGCGCCTTCTTCTATCTTTTTTGCAGTCTTTAATATGAAACGACCTTTGGCATTTCGAGTAAAATGAATGAAGTTTGTACTTGAAATCAACAAAACACGTAAAAAAATCGACAAACTCAAGGAAAGCGTTTTTTAATTACTTCTATTTGAATGGCACATGTTGGACTTTCCAATTTGACAATTGCTAGCATAGCACCATACTGTCTGATAAAGTTGTCAGTCTCAAAATTTCAGTCACAAGGTGTCAACACACTCTAGCGTCATGCTGTCATACATAGAATACAATTTTCATGCGAATTTTCACTCTTTTTTGCCAACACTAACCATGTGTTGCTCGGAGCATTTTTTGGCTGGATATTTATCAGATTTAGTGGGACATTTACCAAAGTCTGATAGTAGTCACCAGAATACTAAGTGCTGCTGGAGTTTGGCCGGAGCTGAACTAACTCTGGCTCTGGCAAAATATGCCAAAAGTCCAGCTCTGGCTCTGGTCCTCCGGCTCCGGCACACAGCACTAAATACGAATCTACAATTCTATCATATTCGAACAAGTAAGAACCTAAATAGAAAGAAATTATGGCTGAATGCTATACGGAGAAAAAACTGGCCTGACAGTTTGATTAGAAATGCAAGGATATGCAGTTCTCATTTTATTTCTGATAAGGATATCTTCATTTTAGAATCCTTGTGACCGCGTCAATACATATACACTGACTATCTGATACATTTCACTCTAACAAGTCTTTCCAGAAATATATTTCCTTGTAGAAATAAATATGGCAAGGAGTTTGATTGCATATACTTTTGCTTCGAATACGCGTACACAGGGAAAAAAACAAGGACCAGCATAGGTTGCTAACAAGCTACATGTTCTTTTCTCATACTATTTCATTCATGCCCCTTGATGTACATTTACTACGTCAAAAGTCTGATGACCCCACCAGTCCAGACTATGTCCATCAATCTTCTGTCATTCTCTAAAAAAGCCATCCCAAACTACAGCTCGGCAGAAAATAGCGTGGCATGAGAGGGTAGAGAAAGTTGAAACTGAGCAATGTGAGGAAGAAATAGAAGACACAGAAGAAGGGATTGCTATTAATGAAGTTGATATCAATGCCATGGCAAGCAGTATGTTTTTGAGATCTATTGTTTTTAGTATTTTATATAAAAATATTGCTACCTCTAGTTGAGGAAATAAACTAAAAGTTACGAATCAAGGTGATTGCATAGTTACATAGCTAGCTAAAGCTTTAGTTTGGCCTATTTTATAACAGTATCACTTTGCTGAAATTGTGCATGGAGGTTCCAGGCACCCCATTACCTTCTGATAAAATTTTTGCCAGTTATTGTGGAATAGCAGTATTGAGTGAAATGACAAATATTCTTGTGTTGATAAAGTTCTATTGTATCTAGATCCCAAACATGACCCAAAAAATCTTGATTTACAAGAGCAAATTCAACAGTTGAGGAAAGATCTAGTAGATACTCAGTCTTATCTAGGAATGGTGGAAAATGATAATTTGAACAGAACCTTGCAAATGCATAATCTTCGTCGAAACAATACCTTGCTGAAACAACCATGCAGGTTTTGACACAAACATGTTAAAAAGAATCACAGTATGCATATCTATTACACTGGGATAAATCCTGAATTGTTTTCCTGGCTTATAACTGAAGCAGCTCCTTTGTCTCCAAAGTTAACCATGGATGACTGCCTCTTTATTGTGTTGATCAAGCAGAGATTAGGGCTCACCAATAAAGACATAGCATACAGATTAAATATTGCAAGCTCATTAGTGTCAAAAATCTATCACCAATGGCTTCCTATTTTAGCTTCGTACTTAAAGAGGTATATCATTTGGCCTGAAAAACTGCACAAAGAAGAAGCCTGCCATCTTGCTTCAAGCCAAAATACACAAAATGCATTTGTATCATAGACTGCACTGAGATATTTATTGAGAGACCACTTGTGTTCTGCCCCTGGCATTGACTAGGTGAAACAGAACTCTGAATAAGGCACAATCCATTCTTTTTGGTGTAGTAATAGTGAATGTCTTGGACATGGCCAGAAATAAAAAGGTTGTAGGCTTCCAGCGATTTGTATGCCTTAAGCTTGCCCTTAGTGAATTCACTCAGAGTTTCGATAAGATATTCGTGAACATCAACCCATGTTATATCAGGTAGACATTGAACATTACACTTCCAGCCACTTTCAATTTTTTTAGGGATTGGGGAGCAATGTTCCATCGGACAATGTTAATTTCTTTTCATATTGTACTTGATCAGCCGTAGCTAAGCTCATGTAGTATTTGTTCCACATATCATATTACAATAAATTGTGCCATTGCATGCTCTTGCCTCCAAAGCCGTGCAGAAGCCTGGTGATGACAATATCACACGTCACGTGAAAGCCGTCTGTATTTATTTTCTCCAAATTTTTCTGAACTCTGTTTAGAATTGCTGTAGTCACTATAGAATAGTTTTCTGAAACAATAGGTCTTAATTTTGAAAGTTTTGAAACAGATAGAGATACAGAAATGCATATGTATAGTAAATACCTGAACTTAATCATTAATCGTTAGGCAAGGTAAAGTACAGGTATTAGCTTTGAACAATTTGATTATTTCATTGTATAGGTAGTCAAACTCATAGTAATGATCATGAATACTTTGAAAGAACAACTTTTATTAATTGTAATATTTATTTAAATGAAGTATTTGCATGTTGGATAGCTATATGAAGTAGTTCCATATAGACTATTGTTATGGTCCTTATGGTTAAATTTGCTCTCTTTTGCTGTTTGTGAAGTTATCAGAAATGGTGATGGTCAGTGCTATATTTCTATTTAATTCTATTAATTGATTCTATTCATTTTTTGGGGGGCTTCAGTGGCACAATCACTAGGGCTTGTGCCTTTCTTTCTTCACTGAGGTTGGGGGTTCAATTCTCAACTCGGACTTAAAAGGAGTTTTTTACAGATTCACTTATTTTTTGTTGATAACACTCAAAACTTGGTAACCAGGCTTTTCCATGGGTGGGTAAAAGTTCCGGGATTCAATGCTCCGCAAACTAAATTTAAGAGCTACAGGGGTGCATGTAAAAGCGAAGCAGCACTCTTTACTTTAAGAACACGATTAACTACACACTCAGGGCTGTCTACACAATCATGAATGACAATACGATCATGTAAATATTATATGAATGAATATAATAGAATCTTAATATAAATCAGGTTAAATGATATTTAAGCAAGGTTGGCAGCAGCTGTATCGAATTAAGCTACATTCGCATCCATTCCTGCAAAAATTGTGTCTGCGATTATTCTGGGGAAATATGTAAACCTTGCAGGTCTTTTGCCTGACAACGTAGTAGCCGCAGAAGAATCCGACAAGCCACAACTACTGTTGGATGGTTGTCTGGTGCTTACCACCAGCTCCAGTCGTAAACCTGCGAAGAGGGTGTCAGATACTGTTTTGTGGGTAGAAGGGTTTACTATTTACTCTATGATAGTTTGTGATCACTCACCATGTTGATGGCGTGACTTAGCTTTATACAAGCTTCTAATTTTACATACATATTGTCAGTTTGCTGGCTTTGCATGGTTGATGTATGACAAAGCCTTTAGGCAGCATGCCATGGCCACCAACATGAAAGATTTGTCTGAACTAAATGTTCAACTTTTCAATTTCCATACCGCTGGCACGTCTATACGGAATCCTGCATCGAATACTTCAATTCCACCCCGCAGCTTGCGTGCGGAACTGATAGGTACTACCAACAAGGAGCAACCCATTCTTTGTCAATCATGGAATAGAGGTCGCTGTGTCGCACCTTCAGCTGTATGCCATTTTCGCCATGCATGCTCACACTGCTCGTCATCCCATCGAGCTGTAGACTGTGAAGCGGCGTGTAGGAATCCGTTGCTCAAGGCTAAAAAGCGTCATTTATAATACTTTATACTTTATCAAAAGAACTTTCTTGTAACCAGAGGCTACATTACAAAAGTTCTAACATCAAAAACTATAACCAAAATTGATTTAGTGACTATAATTACATAAAAATAAGATGTACATGACAAGATACTGTAATTAGTCAAGTTATGGACCTACTGTTTTCCTTAAGAATCTTTTGGGGTAAAAAAAGGAAAGTTTAAAATGGTCCGTTTTGCATACGTAATTATTAAACTTACATGGTACTCTTAAGTCATAGTTTGATATATGTTGGTCCAGAAACAACTCTGTCAGTTTGTCATTATTCTTATTTTGTCTAAAAAATTGCTCGCAGAGCTTTTCACGCTGGTCGTACAGTCAGTTTTGCCATTCTAATTCTACAACTTCTACGCTTGTGGGATGTATGTTATCTTGAACGTACGCTGTGTTCAGAGAAACAATATTACAAATAAATAGATATCGATTGTTTAGTTATTTTGTATAATGTCGGCTATTATGTTGTTGTACGTTTTTTATTTGCTTGGTTTGTATGTTTCCGTGCGGCATTGTTACCTTCTGCTGTAGGTGTGGCATATGTTGCTCCAACACTTTTGACAGTTATTCTAGCGAACTTAGTCGTATGGAATTTGTGCGGGTACTAGAATTCGCGCAGTGCTGAGTGCGCGAAATTTTAGTATGGCGCGAAATATAATCCACGCAAAAATTTCCGGTTTAATATGAGACATTCTGTGTTAGTAATGCTACTATTGTTCCCAGTAAACTGAGAAACAGTCACATTTTTTACTGGTCTCTAAGCATGTGTAAAAGTACCACGTGATCAACCGTTGGTACTTCCGGTGTGCTTGCAGTGACCTGTGAAACCACAATTTCTTTTGTGTAAACATAAGTACAACATACTCTCATTTTAATAGATGCTTTGTGCGTAAAGATGTTCGTCACACAGTTTTAGTGAATGAGCAAAAAGAACAAAGACCAACTGTTTTGCGAAGTCATAATATGATTGTTTTGAAGAAAGGGTGAACTTATGAACATAGTAAAGCTGTTGGTATAGAACTAAGAGAGTGTCGTTGATATGATTGTTAAAAGAGGTGGAGATATCACGACTGGGAATTTTCCTGTATCTTTTAAAAATGTAGCCCAGCATTTTTCATTGAGCGTATCGTTTGTTTCCAAACTTTGGAAGCACTGTTGGGAGACAGGGGATATTGCTGCACAATGGAAAGGTGGCCACAATCCACCACATTTAGGAGCCCCTAAACTGGAATTAATATAGTTTATCAAGTCCTCAAATCCATCAATGCCATACACCAAAGTTCTTGACGCGATTTACGAAAACTGTGTTATTCCAGCAGGGACATCGAAATCTGCCATTGGAAGGGCTGTCCAAAATCGACTAGACAATGGCAATGTTCGTCGATCTTGGAAGAGATTGTGCCGTGCAAAACACGAGAGATTTATTCAAGAAAAAGTTGACTATTGTCAAGATTTTCTCAATTACTTGTGAAGAATGGATCCGTACAAGCTTAAGTATTTTGACGAATCTGACTTTCGTTTACCTGACTGTGGTGAACCCAACTACGGACATTCTCCGGTAAACACTCCATGTATAGAAATAGGCAGATACTTCAGTTCTCCAAATGTGACACTTAATTTGCTTATGGGATTACAAGGAGTATTGTATGCCAACACAGTTGATGGTACGTGTGATACTGAAACGTTCTTGAATTTATGGGAAAAAGTATACCAAAATCGCATGCCAAACGGAGAGGCGATTTTATGTTATGGTGATGTAGTAATTCTCGATAATTGCCCAATTCATCAGTAGAGTGAAAAGGGGGATTCTGGCACAAAACCATTGCCTGGTTACCAAGCCAATACTAATTTATACTAAATACATTTTTAGGGTCAAGCCAATACTAATTTATACTAAATACGTTTTTAGGGTCAAGCCAATACTAATTTATACTAAATACGACGCGCCCAAACATGTAATACTAATTTATACAAATGGTTTCAAGTATCAAATGATTTAGGTCTGGTTTATGTTTATCTCAACCACATTTCATTCTTAGACTAATTTGCATATCGTTCCGTATGACTGCACAATAATATTCGACGCTATATAGTAAGAAATAAAATGTCTCAACAAAACCAAAACAACAACCAAGAAATTTTATCAATAGTTAAAGAATACTTAATAAATAATCCTATTATTGATGATGAGGATCCTGATATAACTAGAGAAGACAGAGAATTACAATACCTAAAGAAATATGGAGCGGTTAAGTATCAAGGTGATGACAACAAAGATATTAATCAACGTCGAAAAGAGATGCTTGCAGAACATGGTCTTAAAAAGAGTAGACACGAGATAGAGTATTTAAATCAGTTTAGTCGTAAACCTAAACACAAAGTCTTAATTTCCGAAAAAGTAGAGAATAGTACTACACCACAAAACAAAGTTTCAACTTCTAAAATAGTAAAAGATATTAACCCAAAGTTGAACTTTTCTCGATTGAAACATGCAACAGTAGAGAATAGTACTACAAATAATTTGCATAATGCACGCATGACTGCACAAAAAAACTCGACGCTATATAGTAAGAAACAAAATATGTCAAACAACAACCAACAACCAAAAAAGTACGCTGGAGGACTTCCTGTGTATAAAGAACCTGATATCTTTGAAAAAGCAAAGATGTATAATAATCCTAAAAAGGAATCTTATAGGATAGCTGAAAGATATCCTAAGGTTAACCTAGAAAAAGCGTTGAAGAGATCAAAACGTGTTACTACAGAAAAAGTTAAAAAACCTATTGCGTGGGAGATCCCTAAACCAGAACGTAAAATAATAAGAGCTAAAGAGACTCTTACAGGAAGACAAAGCGGACCTGCATCGAAAGAAGACTTCTTTACTCCTTCAGAACAATTTGATGATAATTTAGTGGATGAAGGGCGATCAACTCGATATGTAAATGAGTCTAAGGCAGATGCTTTGAAATCAGTTGGACCAAACACTTCTGCAAAACAAGCTTTGAGTAGATTTAGAGAGGTTCAATCAAATAGAAAAAATGTAGGTAGACCACAAGGAAGTTATAAAATAAAACCTAGAGGACAAGAGTACATAATTGAGAAACCTATTCCAAAACCTAGAACTAAACTAAATGCACAGGTTGTTGTACCCGCAAAAGTAGATAAAGAACTTAATAAATTAGACGGAAAAATAAAAAGATGGGGAACAAAAAACATAAACAAATACCTAGACACTTTAGAAAATACATTAAACAAAGAAAACTATGATGATAAAACTGTGAGCATTGTCACAAGTTATATAAATGGTTACATAAAAAAATATAGAAGAAAACCAACTCCAAAACCTCGCTCAAGAATAACCCACTTATTAGATAAACCCATAAAAGACATTGGTGTAGAACCTTTACAACCCACAAAGTATATACCCCCAAAACCTATACCTCCACCAAGAACAAAGAAACAAATTATAAAACAAAAATTTAAGGACTTTCAAGATTGGCTACTTGAATTTGTTCCAGAACCTATAAAAACAAAGGTTTCTAAAACTTATACTCAAATGAAAAGTAAAATTATAAAATTATATGATAAGAAACAGGAACAAGACCTAATTTTAAAACTACTAGAAACGGCTATGCAGGGTAGACTAAAAAGTTATCAATTATATTTCAAAGATGAGGATGACGATAGAAATTATTACACCCCTATAGAATGGTTGTTATTACACACAAAGTCTAAGATTATTGAACTTTTAGCCACACTTCAGAATAACAAGGTAGAACTAATTTTAGTTTGTGATATGATAAAAAGAGATCCAACATCAGATGAAGTCATAGAAAGGGAAAGAGGTTACTTTAGTTCAAAATATCATAAAATATTACCAGAGTCAGACATAAATATTATTTATAGAGGAATGGTAGACATCATTGTAGAAGAATTTGTTAATGAAAGAAAGAAAAGTTCAGGTTGGGAATTTGAAAAAATAATAAGATTAGATATTCATACAGCAAAATATGATCCTCTCAAAGGTTCTTCATACATTCCTACTCCAAAATATATTGCAGATAAGAAGGCAACTATTAATCCACATAATAATTTTACAGATCCAGAAACAAATGAACCAGATCAACAATGTTTTAAATGGGCGGTTTCCATTACAACGTTTACAAAATCAGGTGACAAAAATCGTGGTAGAATAACAAAGAATCTTGCTGAGTCAGCAAAAACGTTTGATTGGACGGGTATCAGATTTCCTATTCCAGTGGAAGACATTAAGAAATTTGAAAAGAACAACAACTTAAAAATAAACCTGTTTGGGTATAATGAAATAGATAAAGTTTTTCCAATGTTACAAATGCATGATGATCCTGACATTAGACTTTTACTTTTAGAAGATAAGCATTATATATTCATAAGCATTTTGAGCAGATTAACCGGGTCATTATTAACTAATAAGAAAGTAAAACATTATGTTTGTGACTATTGTCTACAACACTTTTACAACCAAGATAAGCTCAAAGAACACAAAGACTTCTGTAGAAAACGTATACCTACAAAATCAGTTTATCCAAAACCTAATACATTTATCAACTTTAAGAATTATACAAATCAATTTCAGACACCATTTGTCATTTATGCAGATTTTGAATGTATTACAAAACCTATTAAAAACAAATTAGGTCAAAACACAATTCAATACCAACAACACAATCCAAGCGGCTACTGTTATTTGATAAAATGTTTTAACAATTCCATTTAGGAACCAAAACTGCGTAGTTATACCTATGATCCTAATAATCCAAAATCTGTTGAAGAACTGTTTGTGGAAGACATTGAATCAGAGACCAGAAATATTTACAAAAGGTTTTACAAACATCGAAAGAAAATGATCTTTACACAGAAATATAAACAAGACTTTGACAATTCAGAAGTGTGTCACATTTGTGGAAAACATTTTGGGTATAAAAGTAACAGCAAAAATGACAAAGATGAATACAGTTTAGACAAAGTCAGAGATCACCATCATTTTACAAGAAAATATAGAGGTGCTGCGCATAATCAATGTAACTTGATGTTAAGAAAATCAAATATTATTCCGGTTGTGTTTCATAATTTAGAAGGTTATGATTCTCATTTGTTCATAAAACCTCTAAATAAGACTCCAGGCCAAGTCAATTGTATTCCAAAAACAGGAGAAAAATACATAAGTTTTACAAAATATGTTCCTGTAGACAACAAAGATGGTAAAACAATTTCTCATCAATTGAGATTTATAGATTCCTTCAAATTTATAGCATCAAGTCTAAGTTCATTAGTGAATAATTTAACACAAGACAGTTTACATTGTCTGAAAAGATATTATCCAGATAATGTGGAATTACTTTCAAGAAAAGGGGTTTTCCCTTATGATTACGTAGATAGTTTTGACAGACTCAAAGATTCAAGTTTACCCCGTAAAGAATCATTTTACTCCAAACTAAATGATGAGCACATTTCTGACTAAGATTACTCACATGCACAAGAAGTTTGGAAGACTTTTGATATGAATTCATTACCACATTACCATGATTTATATCAAAAAACAGATGTTCAACTTTTAGCGGATGTGTTTGAAGAATTTAGAAAGGTTTGTCATAAACATTACAAATTAGACCCCGCACATTACTTTACAGCTCCTGGTCTAGCTTGGGACGCTTGCTTGAAGTTGACTGGTATAAGATTAGAACTATTAGATAAGGAAAATATGTATCTCATAGTAGAAAAAGGTATACGAGGAGGGGTGTCTATAATTACAAAAAGACATTTCAAAGCAAACAACAAATATCTTCCGGATTACAACCCAAATTTACCAAGTATTTATGTACCTTACTTGGATGCAAATAATCTATGTGGATGGGCTATGATGTCTAAACTTTCTACTCACGGATTTTGAGTTGATGACGTCATCAGAACTAGAAAATTGGAAAGACCTAGGATGTATTTTAGAAGTAGAGCTAGAATACCCAGAGAGTCTTCATGATCTTCACAATGATTACCCTCTAGCACCCGAGAAAATCCAGACTCAACTGGATGAGGGAATTACTATAGAAAAATTAGTACCTACTTTAAATCATAAAAAAAAATTATGTCATTCACCATGTTGCCCTGAAAAATTATATAGAAAAAGGTCTAAAACTAACTAAGATTCACAAAGGTATTAAATTTCATGAGTCAGCATGGTTAAAACCTTATATAGAGAAAAATACAAATCTCAGAGCGGCTTCAAAGAATAAATTTGAGAAAGATTTCTTCAAACTCATGAATAATTCAGTCTTTTGTAAAACAATGGAGAATATTAGATAGAGATCAAATGTTGAATTAGTAAACAAAGAATGGAGACTTAGAAAAATAACAAAGAAACCTGAATTTAAGTCTGTGACTATATTTGATGAAAACCTAGTTGCTACTCACAGTTATAAAACAAAAGTTGTTCTAGACAAACCTATTTACGTAGGAATGAGCATCTTAGATATATCCAAGACTCTCATGTATGACTTCCACTACAATTATATCAAACCCAAATATGGCGACAAGGCAAAACTAGGTTTCACAGACACAGACTCTCTACTTTATGAAATTCAAACAGAAGACTTTTACAAAGACATTTCTCAAGACCTCGAAAAGTGGTTTGACACTTCTGAGATAATCACAGACAATCCTCATATTAAGAAAGGTCTTAACAAGAAAGTACCTGGATTTATGAAAGATGAATGTGGAGGCACCCAAATTACAGAATTTGTAGGACTAAGAGCAAAGTTGTATTCTTATCAAAAAGAAGGAGTGAACTCGGAAGTCAAAAAATGTAAAGCTCTAAAGAAATCAGTCGTAGATAAAAATTTAAGACTTGAACATTACAGAAACTGTTTATATTCTGGACTTCCTGTAACAAGATCTATGAATATGATAAGACATAGAAAACACAATTTGTTTTCAGAAACAGTGAACAAAGTTGCCTTGAGTTCTGATGATGGCAAAAGAATTATATTACCAGATAAAATCAATACATTATCCATAGGTCACTACAAACTTTGTTAAATAAAATATCATTCCACACGACTACACAATAATATTCGGTGATGGGGAAGTTAAAAAAGTATTAAATAAATGACACACATTTATACTAAAATGTGGTCCTAATTTAAAAAGTTAACTTAGGACCATGACGTCCAAGAACAACAACAACAATAATATTAATAATAATAAAAGTTATAAAAATATAAATAAGAACAAAATGAGAATTATCATCAAAGATGATAATGTTTTAAAATTTAAAGGTATACTTGAATTAGTAAGCGAAGTTTCAGGTGAGATAATATTAATAATCGATAAAAGTAATCTGTGGCTTAAATATGGTTTTAAAGAGTACTTTTTCTTAGAAGCTCTTTTTAAAGATGTAATAGAAGGCACTAAATTTACCAAAAAGATTGTAGTTGGTGTAAAACATATGTTAGGTGTATTAAAACAACTTAAAAAAGAAAATACTATAATTATTACAATTGAAGATCCACACTTAAAAATTGTGATTAAAGATAAACTCAGAGATATTACTTCTTTGATTTCATTTGATTATACTACTAAAAATGCCGAGTATGACCTCAGTTTACCTGATAAAACAGCGGAAATAAATTCAACTATGTTTTTTAATTCATTGAAGTTATTGAATGATTTTAGCAATTATTCAAAAGTTGTTCCAGCTGGCTCAGGTTTCAAATTTGTGAATACACTCTATGGTGGAGAAGACATTGAACATGTTGTAAACATGGACATAAGTTTTAAGTGCGACAACCATCTTACGAACTTAAAGAAACTAGTTTTTATAACTGCTGAAATACTCAATTTTCAAAAAATAACAAAACTCTTCAAAACATTTTTTATAGGCTTCACAAACGAGTTTCTAGTCCTTCAAAAAGAAGATTGTAGGGTCTTTATAAAAGCAGACAAACCTACAATAAAATAGGACATTAAATAAATGACCCCCCAAGAACAAACACTGTTACGTGAAAAACTTTTGAAACTTTCTGGATCAAAAGAACTTATTCGATCTGATGGAAAACATTATTCACAAACCTACATAAAAAAGGCTAGTTATGAAACATTAGAACAAATTTATAAAGACCACCAAAGAAAACTATTACAAGAAACCAACGAAATGTTAACAGACACAGTTGTTGGAAAATTTTCTGAACTACTAGAGTATCTTGAACTTGTGGACAACTCCACAGAATTAGGAATAGAACTTATAGAATCTAAACCGTTTCGTGAAGATATAAAAGTAATTCTAGAATACATTACACCTTACATTCCTTTGATTGGAGTTCTTTCTGGAGGACTTATTGTTGGAAAACATGTTATTCAAAAGAAAATGAACGCAGACCAAACTGAAAGTAAAATAAATGAGCAACAAAATTACAAACAAACAAACGAGTAAAGAGGTTCTGGGACAAATTAGCATAATCAATGCTTGTTCTACTAAATTATGTCTGAAACAAGCATTTCCGCTAAAGACATGTTTGAAATTATGCAAATGAGCTTAGCTCCTGTCAATCATTTATGCAAATGAGCTTAAACGTGTTTAGGAATGCCAGGGGAATTCCCCCTAATTTGCATATCGTTCCGCATGACTGCACAAAAAAATTGAACGTATATAAGTAAGAAAAAACATGAGCTCACAAAACAAAAATCAATTAGAAATGAATTCTAATAAAGCAAAATTAGAAAGAATAAAAGAGAAATTAATAAAGCATCCTATTATTGATGATGAGGATCCAGCTATAACTCAACATGATAGAGAATTACAATATTTGAAGAAATATGGACCAATTAAATTTCAGTCAGGTGAAGAGCCAAAAGATGATAAAGAATTAGAATTTAGAAGAAGAAAACTATTAGAAAAACATGAATTAAAAAAGACTCCTCATGAGTTGGAATATTTAAAACAGTTTAGACGCAAAGTCTCAAATTCTGAAAAAGTAGAGAATAGTACTACAACTCATACAAGTAAGAATCAAAACATGTAAAATAACAAAGTCTCGAATTCCAAAAAAGTAGAAGACCCAAAGTTGAACTTTTCTCGTTTTAAACATGCAGCAGTGGATAAAAAATATATAGCTAAACCAACAGTGAATTTAGAAGCGAGACCAAAACCTAAAGTTAATCTTTCTGCAGCTTTGACGAGACCAAATAAAGAAGTTTCAAAAGCTTGGTTAGCTCAACAACATAAAAAACCAGTTTTAAATGAAACTGAAAAGTCAAAGTGTAAAATAATTAAAGGAGAGGAAACATTAACTGGCAGAGCATTTGGACCACCTTCAAAAGAAGAACACTTTGCAGTGCCAAACACACATAAGGAGTTAAAACCTGGATCTCAACAAACTCAATATATCCCACACGTTTCTAGAAACATGGATAACACATTAACAAGAGTAGGACCAAAGACATCTGCTAAAAATGCACTAAGCAGATTTAGACAAACGCAGAGGAATACAAACACTGTTGGACGTCCTGTCGGTTCGACAAAGACACACCTTCCTCCAACAGAGAAAATAATCGGTCATGTTGTACCCACAAAAGTGACTAAAGAACTGCAAAAATTGGATAAAAAAGTAGAAAGATGGGGAACTAAGAACATAAACAAATATTTAGACACTTTAGAAAACACATTAAACAAAGAGAATTATGGTGACGTAGACTTTATTATAAATTATATTAATAAGCATCTAGATAAATACAGACAAACAAAACAAAAACCCAAAAGACCTACTAGACCTCCTCCCGCTATCCCTTTACAACAAAACAAGCAAAAACCAGTGCCAAAACCAAGAACACGAATAACTTACTTATTAGATAAACCGATAAAAGACATTGGTGTTCAACCTTTGATACCAACAAAGTATGTACCTCCAAGACCTACGCCTCTACCAAGAAGAAAGAAACAGATCATAAAACAAAAATTAAAGGACTTTCAAGATTGGTTGGTTGACTTTATTCCAAAACCTATTAAAACAAAAGTGTCTAATGCTTACGCTCAGTTTAAGAGTAAAGTCATGGAACTTTATAGAAAGGAAGAAGATCCTGTTGAACAGCTTGAAACAGCTATGAAAGGAAGACTAAAAACTTTTATGATAAAATGTAAAGATGAAATACGCGATCCAGAAAATTGGTTAAGATTTTATACTTCTCCTCATGTGAAAAAACTTATCCATTCACATCTAAATCATAAAATGGAGCTTGTCTTAGTTTGCACAATGGTAAAAATGAATCCGGCAACTGATCAAATTGTAGATGAAGAAATTGGCTATTTCAGCTCAAGTTATCATAAATTATTACCCGGATTAGACGTAGATGAAACTTATGATAATATGGTAGAGAAAATATTAGATGAGTTTGTAGTAGAACGTAAAAAAGGCTCTGGTTGGGAGCTTAAAAGGATAGAACATCTTTTAATTCATGTTGTGAAATATGATCCTCTCAGTGGCGGATCTTACGTAAGCCTCCCAAAATATCTGTCAAACAAAAAAGCACTTATTAATCCAAAGAACGATTTCAACGATGATCAGCAATGTTTTAAGTGGGCTGTTACTATAGCAACATCTAC
>JAODVM010107313.1:1288-16078 GCA_025400095.1 Phenganax marumi | reverse complement strand
GAATTGTAAATTGGTTATGAAAAGCCCGTGCAGGGATAACTAATTAAAATATCATATCATATCATATCATATCATATTTTAGGGTCAGCGGCATTCGTTTCCACCATTACCGAAAATAGTCACAGAGCTTGAAATATGGACATATTACGGCTGCTTCCCAAGGACCGCACATCTTTTTGGGGATTGGGACTACTAGCTCGTGCGTAGCGCGAGGTATCGAGTGCTCTAGGTGCGAGCATGCTAGGAGGGTCCGAGGGCATGCTGCCCCGGAAAAATTTGACATTTAGAGCCTCTAAAATCACTGGAAATGCTTCCAATTTTGTTGATCGTCGGTAAAGGGTACAGCCATTTTTCACAATTTTTTCCAAATTTACAAAGCCAGCTTACTGGCTACATACTTTTATCCGAAATTGTTAACACTAACACATGCTTTTGCTTTTTAAAATAATATTTACTAAAAGTACAATATTTTCTGGAAATTTTGGAAAAATTATTGGGGCGGCTAAAGCCCTCCAGCTTCCCCTGCTGCGCGGTCCCTGACTTCTGCAGCTCTTGCAAAAACCATTGCTAAAAATATGAAAGAAAACCCTTCAAACAAGAAAGATGAACTTAATTCTGAACTTAAGTGATCAAAATTTGAACAACAACAAAATCTCCAAGTGTTTGCCGGAACTCAAAGGTTGTCGCTTAGGTGGAATAGCTGTAAACTGTTGGTGACTAGTGAGAAGCAACAAGCCTATTTTCTTGGATATACAATAGCTAAACGCCGTGCTTTCTCTCATTAACATGTTAGGCTAGGTATGAGAGTTTTCTAATATTTCTAAGCAAAGAACCCTATTTTTGCAATTAGAAGATATTAATTAAGAGTAGACACTTACAGGACGAGAACGCAAATGCCCAAGACAAGTAAAAGTACTCCAGCAACACTAATACCGAGGGCTAGCGGCCAATCGACATCACTTGCCGTCGTGCTTGCACCTTGCTCAGCTTCATTTTCAACCTGCAGCTGTAGACCAGTAGCCAGCTGTATCGTACTCAGTCGATCTGTCCAAGCCTGCACTAATACTGCCAGTGGCACAGGAATGCTGTCGTCACTTTGAGTTCCATTGGGATAAAGGGCATAAAACGAAATAAGGGAATCGTTCCCATTATCTAGAGGATTATTTGGTAGACGGTTTATGTGAAGTTCGCTGAAAACAAATCCAGTCCTGAAAAAATATAGAATATGAGTTATGAGATGTACATAAAAAACTTTCTATGTTAGGTGACCCTTTGTTTTAGCAAGGCTTGCTCGTAAACAACGTCAATACTCTGTTCTCAAACATAGTAGCCCACTGTCGAATTTACACTAGATCACACCGACGTAGACGCTAGACTAACGACAGAGTGGCAAAAAGTTATAACAATTCTCAAATGCTGAAAAAGTTCCATGCTGGGAAAGTCCTTACCCTGGTAATCCACATGCACTTCTTCTTTCATCATTTACATTGCAGTATTCTGTAAGGGCAGAGGCCAGCGCAGTTTTGAATGCAGAGTCATGCTGATTCATGTACTGAATTACAAAAGAAAACTTGAAATAAGAAAACAAATTGCTGAAGAACAAATTCTACTGCAGGTATTCCCTTACGAAGTCAATTGCATTTTGTTCCATTTCACTAATGCAACAAAAAGTGGCAGAAACATGCTAATTGGTTACGGGTGAAGTACAGCACTATAAATTTGCTGCTTTATCAAACAGTAAACCGGCCCAGAATTCATCAGTGCTCTTCAAGTTTAACTATCAAACCAACTGCCGTTAATAAGGTATTCTGGGCATAACGATACAGTTTGGTGGGAATCAAAGGTAAGCGCGCAATTTGACTTGCAAGCAAGATTATCTCATTGACAATGTACTGATGATCAAAAGCTTACATCAGAAAAAGGCGCTAAGTTTGTAATAAACATGTCTACCTGGTTGGGTTCAAAATTTGAGACACGGAATTGCACTGCATTATTAATGTGATCCTGAGTTGCCTCAGGCGGAGCAGATGCAAGTTCATTACTTTGCGCACTTGAATCCATTGGAACTACAAAAATAGATAATGGGACAATTCATACACTTCATTTCAACTTTTCACCATGTCCAGAAAATGTTACAATGTTGCTTTAGAACAATGAAAGAATATTTAAAAAAAGGGAAGAAAAATTACTTTTTTTTTATATTTTGCGACGAAAGAACTGTTAAACTCGTGTGGGGTGCATTATGTTTTCGTTGAGGGACGGGTACAACTTCTTTCTGTGCCTTATGATTTAAAAAAAACGCGTTCAATTATCAGATCAATAGTGTATCGCTTATTAAATAATGCAAAGCATCAAAAACATGCTTTTCATGTGCACTTTTTTGAAAACTTTAATCTTTTTATTTTCACAGGTATTTAGGTATTATCGACGCATATTATGTGAATCAAATCTCATCAGTGACGCTACGCATTAAACGTTGATTGTGCCCTCTAATCTCGCTATCGATATTTTCTTCTTGTAAACGTGATTGTTAAAAAGCCAAAAGGGATATACCTTGACATGTCCCGTTGATTCGAACCAACCCTTGATTATCGTTACAAATACATTTGAAACCTCCAGGAAGATTCTCACATTTTTCGCCATTGCCAGAGTCGCATGACGCGGGGTCATCGATGCATTCGTTGTTGTCTAAAACAACATATCGTATGAGAAAACATGTGTTAATTGTTGCTATTTGGTAAACTTAATTCAGACTTCAGTTATTTTTATATTGTAGAATTTTAACTTTTTGTACAACAGTTAGATTTAATTTTGTAGGACACTAATGGTGAGCGATGGATGCTCTTACATCTTAATAGTCGGCGATTCAAAATAAAAATCATACTTAATCAACAAAAGATCAACACAAGATTTCGCTTCGAGTTATCAGGAACAGTACATTATATGCTTAATGGGCAACAAAGTATGAGGGACGACCTCTACAGTCATTCTCATGAGCTATAAACCTTAACGGGGAAATGTGTGATCGATAATCAGTTGAAGCAAGAAGTGTATGCAATAAAAAGGACAGGAACATGTCGATTTTATAACTTGCAATTTGAGCCCAAACGCTAGTATTGGCATCAACTTTGAGACAACACATTAACACTGGCGAACCCTTACTGAATCGATAGCATATGTGAATTGTCGAACTAAAGTATCATAACTACCAGAATTTCGAATTTGCTATCTGTCAACAATTATGATATGCATTCTAGTGTAGGGACAGAATTTTTCATCGTTATGTGGTACTCGTAGAAATTTTGAAAAGAAATTTACCCTCGCAGGCGATAGCGTCAGCTTGCAAAGTGTATCCTTCAATACATGAACAAGTGTAACTCCCTTGGGTGTTGGTGCACTTTTGGGAGCATCGATGTGTCCTTTCTGTGCATTCGTCAATATCTAAAATGTTATATCATAAGACATTTTGAACTAGTGGCAATACTGTGAGTTACCTTATGTGGATATTCCTATTGGATAATATTGCAAGAAATTGGAGCGAGGGGAAAAATCGCTACCAACGCTATCAACTTAATACCACAGGGTGATCGATGCACGCATCAGACTAGTTTCTTTATTTCCATAATCATGAACAAAATTCTTGATTTTGATTCGCTATTAGCAGTGCAATTTTGAAGAAACACGGGGTCAAAAAGAAATTCAGATTGGCTGAAATTACAAAGCTACCCAATCAGATTTAGCCGGCATTTTTGCCTGACAAGTGACAATAACAAAACAGCAATTGAGCAGCAAAAATGGCTGCCGTTTTTAGTTGATTTTTTCCGGCATGTAACAGACAGTGTAATGCTGGGGCTTAAAACACCTTAAGCAAAAACTAGTAGTAAGAAAGTCGTTTTTGGTTATACTTTTCGAAAAAATGGAGCGATGAAAAGGAAATACCGCGTGGACTACGAAAAATTCCGGCGGTAAAGACCTAGCAAAGTTGAATCTTTTGCTCGAGTGTAGATGCTCGAGTGCTTTCGTTCTGAAATTTTGCGTATGTCCATCATTAATGAGTAATAGTCTAGCTATTCGTGAAATTTGGAAAAACAAGTACTTGTGAGTCAAAGACTCCATTTTCCAAACACGATTTTGATTGTTTTGAAAAAATCAACCTGTATGCTTTTTTTTTCAAATTGCTCTTGAAACTATCCAATCATCCATACTGACTATGCTTTAGGTTGTAATCTTACCACCACAATTCAAACCATCATTTTCAAGTCTGTAACCAAGATTGCAGGAACAAGTTTCTGCATTTGTGTTTTCGTCAACAAAGCACACCTGTTGACAGTTGTTGGCATCAGCACAGGGAGTTTTGGCTGAAATAAGCAACATTTTCAAATTTTAGCTACTTTTACAGAAGTAACAAACTAGTTAGACTCTTAAGATCTAGATCACAATTGACACCAAACAACACCGACTGCGTTAGCAGCAGTCCCACTTTTACTATGCACCATTGCCACTATTAAAATTACTCTTGCAGAGGATGTACTCGTCAAGAGAAATGCGACCTCCTCCAAACTTGTATTATAGCATAAGTACAGAAGTGAGGACCGATTATGCAGCTTTATAAAGATCTTTTGCAATGCATTGGCATTGCAAAAGATTTTTATAATGTAAAAGGCATTGAGAGCTCGCTCCATTACTCTACATTCAGTACTGACAGGCATAGCTACAGAAAATTTTAATAAATTGTAGTACGCGGTGTGAAGCATTACCCCGTTCCTTAAGTAGACAATCAGAAAATAGCCATTCGAAACGTTGGATACTGTAACTTTATTCAAACACAAAGAAAATATTCATCAATACTTACGCACGCATCTCCGACTATTTGTTGGATCAACTTCAAAATTTTCCAAACACGAGCAGGTATACGATCCCGGAGTGTTAGTGCATGTATGCATGCAATCATGTCCCGTCATGCATTCATCGATGTCTAGAATAAGTAAAATATGTCAATGGATAGTCATTATTTACAAATAATTCAACGAATATTTTCCCTCGGAAGAAAATTTGCGAATACCAAAAGCTAGTTTGAAGTATAGTACAAGGGTTGCGCGCGATTGTACAACTTAACATTTGCAAGTTCTTCGAGGATTGGATACTGAATCAACTATCTCATACTTCGTGTAAAACTTTATTTATTTAATGGAAACAATCTTGCTCTACCGTCACAATTTCTCTCGTCAGCATTAAGCTCATATCCAGAGTTACACTGGCATGCAAAAGAGCCTGCACTGTTTATGCACAGCATTTCACAGCCGTCCGTGTTTGCATCACATTCATTGATATCTGAAAGAAAATGGGCATTGAGAAAAACAATCAACATGAGTGCCTCAGCGGTTTGTTATTTTAGAGATATCAAAGTTAGTAGTCATGTTGTGATATAACCTGCAGTTGCCAAAGTAGTCGCAATAACAGACGGATGCTTATTTGAAAGACTTGTAGGTGCTTTTAAGTAGTCGAAGTAGAATACATTTCTATAAAAATCCCATAGACAACGATGCAATTACACAATCATTTTTTCATGAGTGAATCTATTCCTCCAAGAAAGCGGCATTTCAGCGAAGTTAACGTTTGACTTCTACTGCTATATGAATACTAGCTGTCGCTAGCCAAGTATCAAATTTGCTAATCAAACGGATGTGATGCACCTTATTGGTTAGGCGTTGTGACATTGGTAGTGTAAGTCAAGCCTGAACCGCGCCACTATCAGTTGGCGACGACAGTTTGTAATTGACTGTGTGATACGGTGTTTTTCTTGGTGAGAAAGAAATTACTGTGGACCACCTCCAGAGATATTTAATCATGATAACAAAAAGGGGAATATTCCGATTGAAGAAATACTCCACTTGACAAACCTGAGCAATTTTGTCCATCGCCACCATAACCAGTAGGACAGGGCCCACAAATATACTGAGTTGCAGTATTGGTGCAGTTCACTTGTGGGTGACAAGGGGAACCAGACGCAGTTAGACAGAAGTCTTTGACCGTTTCACAAAAGTTTCCCTCGAAGCCAATAGCACACTGGCAATCATAAACATTGTATCGTTGAAAGAGCAAAGAGTTTAGTTCAGAAGTGGAAACCTTGAAGCATGTTCCACCATTTTGGCAAGCGCACATGTTGATGATGGGTATCAATGATGTGGACGCGTTCTTGCTGTCAGTGACAATGAACTTTACCTCAAACTGGAAAAAAATCACAAAGATTGTCGATAGTTAGGCTTTGATTTCATGAAACATTTGTGCCAATCTTCTTTGTCTGACAAAATTGAAACGAAAACTTGATATAAGCATGATTTCCTGTCATCTAAACAAGTCAAGAGACATATCCGGTAACCGTACTATGAAAGTTTAAATCCCGCTGGAGACAACAACTATTTTCATTATTCAAATTTCGTTATTAACACTTGTTTGCAATAACGATCGTGGAGTTGAGATTGAGCCCCCTTTCATTAGTGACATTAATCTTGTACGTACCGGGGTAATGCTGTTTGGCTGCCATGTAACAATTAGCCTGTTTCCAACTTCAATAATCGTTGCTCCTTCAGGAAGACCTTCCGCTCTAATAGTAATTGGATCATCATTGGCATCTGACGCAGTGAGAGTGTACTGGAACATCGAACCCAATGTCAGATTGAACTCAACTTCTTCCACATTGAAAACGGGAGCAAGATTTTCTATTAAGGAAAATAGAGTTATTCATATCTTATTTGAACAAGATACCGTCGATGTATAGTTTATAGAAATATTGTCCAAAAGCTCCAAAACAAAAACAGCGCAGAAGTTAACATAAAACATGCATTGTTCCTTATAATTCAAGGACGTCTTCAATTCCCTGAATCTGTTGAATACCATACTCACCTCACTGATACTGCAACAAAGTGAAGAGAGATTTTTCAAGGTTGCTTACCTATGACTTGATTGTCACTCTCGATAGTAAGAGAATTGTTCAATGTTGCCGCAGCAAATTCCATGTTTAGAGTTGCAGCCATATCATATAAGCAATTGATGTTATTTCCGCATGTTTGAACTGCTGAAGATTCAAGAGATGCGTTCGGGAAAGTAAAATTGTTCAAAAATATAGGCACGTAGTTTTCAATGCAATTGAATGCCATATCTGCAGACGTGTTGACAAAAGATCTAGTCGAATCACTCAGTCTCCCTGGAAAGAAAGAAATATTTCAGATTGCAATAATCAGAGTACTTTGATCCATAAATATCATGGCACTACAGTGCTGTTGGTGCTCCACAAATTGTAGCAGTAGAACTCTGGGAAAGATTGGGCATGGTATATTAAGCAGCATAATTATGAAATCTAGAGTATTTATTTAAACTACATATTTCTACATGTAGCGTTTATAAGGTTTTCCAAAATGATAAATTATTCTTACATACAAAGATAACTCACATTTTTCTCCAAAGTCGAAATGAATTTCTTCATCGGTAAGTGGTGGGGGCAGGATAGTACCATCCGGAAGCAAAAAATCGTCCTCTGTACTTCCACTCCAGTTGCCAAGCAGCCCCATCGTTTCACCGAATAAGCCTCGCTCAAGAACAACGGTTACAACAAGATGCGTTTTTTCGTCCTTAATTTCGATTCCAGTTCCAGTGGCAGACGTTAACAGGAGACGGTCTTCATCAAGCTTAACTACTGAAACACTATCTTCTATTAATGTCGGGGTGGTTGTGAAAGTGTTGGCTCCTGAAAACTCCGAGCCGTCGACTAGGAACAACATACCACCTTAAAATGAAACGAACACGATGAAATTTTGTGGTAAGTGAATCTATTTAGCTCAAAAACAAAGCAATCATACAATGTTTAACTTCTAACTCCTTTAGGACAGCATTGATGGAATACCTTACAAAGTTTATGAGCTCAATCTTGAACATTTTCCTTATAAGCACCATGTATAGACCTATACTTCACGGACGAATTAAGGGCGATTCACGGCGAAATAAATGAACAACTAAATTATTATTCGCATCTTGAAATCGTATTCTAACTTTCCATTATTTTGTCTAGCACTTCCATTGCTCACCTCCTGCGACTAAATTAATTTGAATGTCACTAACTCCCCGGAATTTGATTACCAAAGCAGATATCACTGTACCAAGACCAGCACCGATAGCCTGCGAAAATCGTACTTGGATTTGAACTGCAGAATTGACTGAATCCAAAAACATGTACTCTCCACAACCATTAAATGTGTAATTCATCCTGTCCATATTGTTGTAATGAGGATCACCATAACCCCAAGCTGCAGAAACATCGAACTTTTATGATATTAAGTGTCCTATTACGTATCCCAATATTATTACGCGTCCTAATTGAGTGTCCCAATATTATTAGATGTGCCAATTAAGTGTCCCAATAGGTGAAAATGCAAAGTAAATTAACTTTGGTGACCCTATTGATTCCAACTCTGCTTATAGAACTAACGATATAATCAAATGGGGCAGGAATCTTTCTTGCAATGATACAGACCCTACTTACGTACATTATACTCATGCTCAGTCAGTGTAGGTCGTTGGGAACTCGCACAATCTCCTACCCAGAGCCTGCCATCCTGTGGTACATAAGTACTGATCATGGTACTAATGATAATATTCGTTTTCAGGCTCTGGGTGTGGGTATGTAATTCGCAGCGAAGCGACGTCACAAGTATTTGTGACTTCGCTCCGGTAAAACCATATCTGAAGGATCCTCTGACGCTTACCCCAATGCGGTGCTTCGTACGTTCCTCCAGTTTCAATAGGAAGTAGAGTGTAATATGCTTCACATCTATCCGACTCTATACAGCACTTGGTGTGTCCATAAACGTCACTGGTATCGAAATATAACGGATTCTTCGAGAGAGTACTGCCTGCCAGAGGCAACGATCTTATTAAACTGGCGCCCAGATCTACTCCATAACAACAACGCAGGGCTGATCCGGTCTTTGGCAGAATATTAACGAAACACACCCGATCATTTGTTGCCGTTGCCGTTTCTTCGACGAACCGATTGTCAAGTCTAGCCAGGTTGTAGTGCGAGGGACAGTTAAGGTTTCTATTAGGTGTTACAGGCAAGACTCTTTGCTCATTATACCATTGATAACATAATAAGTCTGCAGTTATTTCTACACTTCCACTGACATCAAATATCCAACGTCCATTGCCCAAGTTTCCTTCAATATCGTCAATTATTTCTGCGTTTACAGATCCTGAACTGAAAATTTAATGGTAATTATCAATGCAAGTTGCACTATTTACTACTTGATCAATATGATATAGTATTTTTACTATTTGTAATCATTTCTCGTACTCTTCATTTTTTGCATAATCACTCAAAACTTTTCTGATTTTCTGCAACTTACTTCGGCAAATTTTCGTACTGTTCGTTCGCTTTATAATCAAATCCAACAGCTCCAGCATTCCAACCCATAACCGGCAAACCAGCTTGATCCACATACTGGTCATAATCCGCCCTAATAATACAACGTATTACTTTTTGATATACTATATTGTGGAGCTCGATCAAGACAAAAGTACATCAAGCAGGTTCCGCTAATTTGACGATCAACAATACTATTAGCCGAAAAAGTACAGTAAACATAACTATAGTGGAGAGTCGGTTTTGCCACTTCAGATGATTTGCTATGCCTTATAATTGATCCTCATTCTCTTTTTAAAGCAATATACCTTCTAATTTTTAGTACCGATATTAGTTTCTTTTTTTAAATATCTGCATAAAAATATTATGGTATAATTTGCACGCAGGTACTGTTGTTCTATAGTTTTGTTACTGCATGTATTATGCATTATGTGTGCGTTCATTGCTGTAAATGGACATAAGTTTATAATTTCACGGCAACCAAGTATTATCATCATGCATCAAAAGTTCACGGTTCTGCTGGGATAACTAATTGTAATTTAGATTTGTTGCAACAATTTAGAACACAAAAGCAATATTTTAATACTTTCGGCCAACGCATATGTGTGAAGTCACTTGCGCAAAATTCAACGAGCCGCACAAAACAGAACACACCTTGGCACTCCTACCGCCCAGTCCATATCGCCATAGTTGTATATGAGATACGAATGTGTCTCATTTGACACAAATACAACTTGAAATGCATTGCTCTACAAAAAGACAAAGAATTTTTTTCAAGCATATTTACGCAAAATGCAGAATTGATGTTGAGAAACAATCGCTGTGGTAAAACTTCAGACAATTTAGTTGCAGTGTACTCCAGGGTCGAATTATAACTGAAATTTACATGCAGTGGGTATTTTCAATTCATCATAAAAGTTTGCTACTTCTAAGCACTGTGCTATCGTTCTGTGTTTAAGCTGATGGAAAAAATATCTTTAAAAAGGTATGCGATCACAAAGGAAACTTCAGCAAGTCAGAAAAAAGTAAGAGAACACTATTTTGTACTGCGCGAGCTATCTGGTCGATATAAATCCGCAGTTAAAATGACAGTCATTTTGAATTCAATTCTGAAGTATATTATAATATGTGCACGACGTTATCTATCTTGACTAATTCGCTCACCCCTCCATACGATTCAGCGTCAAACGGTTTAACATTTTCCCACGTGACTACATCGGTCCAGGTTGCCTCGAAACTGTTATCACCTGTGAATGTCCTTACATCCTGGTTGACTTTATCAAAAACCTGAGCGTCATAGTTAAAAGCTGAATGGTATCCCTCGTGGCGTACTGTGGATTCCCCAGTAGCAAAAGCCGTTAGATCGACTCTGGACCAATAAGGGGCGAGGAATACAGATTCTTGCTGTGTGGGCAGCGATCCAATAGTAAACGGCCAATTCTGCATATTTTGATCTGATAAACCGATAAATCCATTCGGACAAATCTGTGAAAATAGGTGACAAAATACTTCAAATTCTGATAGTTATCCTGAATGTTATCTGATCATTTTGAAAAATATCACTATAAAAAAGATGATAACTAAATCTAATCGTTTAAAGTTTTAGTGGAGTTTGTTTCCTAGTAACAGAAAGGAAAATGCCACGCTGAAGTCTAGTTTTCACTCGCGACGTAGCAACAAAAGTCTAGTTTTCACTCGCGACGCGAAACAAAAGGGAAAAAGTTAACGCTGTGTGCGACATAAGCAAAAACATGCTTAGGAAAAATGGTGGCCTGGGGTCGATTGTTCGAAAGGTGGGTGGCGCTATCCACTGAATAGTGATATTTTGTAAACTTCTTAAAATTTTCCATTAATCGTTAAAACATAAAACTATGACTGATGTTGAAAAACTAAAGTCTGTAATCTTTATATCGTCGACCAAAGTGGAAGCTTCGGCATTTTTTCGTCCAATTTTAGGAACGCTGAATAGTTCACTATCCGATGGATAACACTATTCACCTTTCGAACAACCGGCCCCAGATTATATGAAAATTGTTAACCAAACCTAAATAATTTAAATTGAAAGTTGCCTTGGAAAATGTTTGCTGTGCCAAACAGCAACCTCGAAATTTTCCAACAAATCCATTTTTTATTGAGCACAAAAGATTTTAGCCCCTTGGGAATTTGAAATAACTTCTAAATGTATTCCATTAGCTAAAACATTTGTGTTGAAGAAGAAAGTGGACTATAGTTGGAAAATGCCGTTGTTGAGTTTCTTTTATACACCCTGTAGACTAATAATGTAACTATCTGTAAAACTGACTTGGTCGTACTTACAAACATGTTTGTATACGATGTTCCTTTCATGTTCCATGACAAACCAGCAAATGGTGTTTGTACACAATTCCCGTACTCCCGAGCGTCTACTGTGAGCACCGGGTCATTAGCTGACTCGACAAATCTCGCTGGTGGAATGAATAAAAATGGTCATTAAATGATTTGATAAAACTGCTCAGTAACTATGACGTCAGTGATATTATATCACTCCTCAGCAAAAACGTCGCTATTGCTGGGCATTCTAGCACAAGTAGCATGTAAATTATCGAAGGAGAGGTATATGCATGTATAAGTTATAGTTAACACGTCATAATTTCAATTGTAATTGTAGGTTGAGGTAGAAGTTGAATGTGTTTTGGGGCGGAATTTTAATAGTTCCATGAATCGAAAATCTTATCAGAGGCATTTTGTAAACGTAACCATTGCCCTCTTATAATTCTCTTCATATGTACAGGAATACACATTGGGTTCTACATTATAAAGCTTCTAAAGTCACAAGCGATAATAAATCATGTCAATTTAATATGTCGCCGAAGTTCTGCAAAATTTTGTATGTTTATGCAGTGCAGCTTCAAAGTAGCATCGAACGACAGCAAATGTGTCTACTAAACGAACCTATCAAGAGAGCATCCGTAAATGAATCGTTTTCATCATTTGTGTAAAGCACCAAATATTTTGAAAATTGCACAAAGCTGTGTCTGTTATATGTTCAGGGAAGAACTTGTCAATTATTCATTGCATTGTTTTGCATGTTAAGTTTCATCTTGTGCGTTGCTGTTCTTTTTGCCGTTTTGTTTGCGCAAAGTCTTCAAAATATACTAAGAATAAGTACGACATTTTAATATGATCATCATTCGTTGCTCTGAGACTTAAAAGACACCGTACTGAGACTGACTTGCAAGCATACAGATCGGTATTAGGGTTGAGTTTATTACAGTGTTGCTCATATTTACAGGCGAGCGTACTCTCATGACTTCCCAGTCTTATTTCCTCATTCGTACACAGAGGAACATTTTTTCCAACTGACAGTTTTAGAATCACGCTCACGTTTTGCATTTCATCCCATAATACCGTTCAGAAGTTTGTTCCCCTATAGTCACTGGCTCATACCAACTTAGCTTTGTTCTCTCTCCGAGCTCCATGCATCCAATATGCTTGTTGACGTACGTACGTGTACAAGCATACCACATTCTCTATAATGGGCTATTTACGTGAGCTAGTGGCTGTTTTAATTGCCTTTAGGGAACGCACGTCTTAGCTGTAAATGAGAAACTATATCGACGCAATATAGTTTCCCTTGTCCTGTAATGACGTTAGATTTGTACCTGTAGGTGGACAAAAGTAACTGGATACTTGAATCAGTATACAAAAACTCATTACGTGTGCAGTTTGTGCCAGTTTTACATCTTAGAGACAATATGACGCCAAAAGAAGAAATCGATTGCATGCAATGATTGAACCGACTGTTATAACGCTACGAATTTCCTAATTTGGTAAAAAAGTTAGAAAGTTAACTTTTTTCAGCATTTATTACAAATTTATCACAATAAAGTCAACTTACCATTATTTGCTAAATCATAGACTACGTGCAAGGTCATGCTATTTTGAAATAATATATTAAGTACTAACATTAGTTACTACAAATACAAAGGCGGTACATTTAGTTTACAAATAGGCATTGCCTAATGACAAATAAAAGTTTTTGCTTCATAACAATATAGCAAACGATGTTTTACTACGGCACATAGATACAAAGCAACCGTTTGACTGATACAATGTAGTGGTTAACAAAATTTAAACTAAATGATTTTCGTAAGAGCCGGTGACTAGTTTCTCATGCTTTCAAATTCAACTTTTGAGTTGATACCATATGGTCCATTCTGCCGCTAAGAACTTTGAAAGTCTGAAGAACTAAACTAATTTAGTTTTAACTACTATATTCAAATGGAAAGAATAGGCTGAGCCTGTGCGTTCGAAATTTTTTCGGTCATTATTAATTCTAGGTGCATGTAAACGTGATTTCGAGCTACTTTAAAAGTTAAAGAACGACCACAAATGCTTAAATAATTTCTTTTATTTTACAACATTTTAAAACTTGAAGCGTTCATTCATCTTGAAATCAAAGAAAAAGTTTTTTAAGGACACTTGGCTTCAAACATACCAGCCTAATTGTTGCTGGAGTGCGCGCGGCAAGTACATAAACTCAAAATGGTGTCTCTGAGTTGCCACGTTTCCCAAACAAGTTCACCCCATGCAAAGTCAACAAGCAACAACCCAACAAAGGTTGAAAAGACTTCTAGAGGTTACGACAACTACTTCCATACCTGCTTGGACATCGCCGTTACCATTTACGCTGCCTTCAAATTCTTGAGCGAAGTCTAAAAAGACCGAGACATTCAACAGATGCTTTGTAACACTGGCATTTGATTTTAATTAAATTTCAGTTCTTTGATGTTCAGCAATTATTTTATGATTTATTCAGATCCTGTGTAATGGAGAATAATAATTTATATACATTGAAAAAAGAAAAAACACTGAAATATTATTGGTGATATAGATCCGTTTAGCATTGTCTTTTTCATGAAAATATTCAAAATTCTTTCACACTTTTCCCTATTTCAACGATGGTCTTAATCATTGCTGACCAGTTGATCAGTCTCCTAATTAAAGTTTACCATTTTCGCCAAATCACAAATTTTTGTGTTCCATGATTACTTCATGCAGCAGATTTGGTTTTTGATGTTTGCCTTCTTCCCATGATCATACAGTATCGGAGCATTGGAGAACCTCTTTCCGTTGCATTAGCTCGTATAATAAACTGAGCAGTTTTCCGAAGTTTTCTTGCAAAAAAAACTTGTGCTTTCTTAGCTAAATTTGTCAATTTCCAGTTCCTATTTCAAACACTTGCGATTTATCAGAAGGCAGACTAACTACTGTATATAACGCCAATGATTTGAAAATCAGTAAAAAATTTGTTGTAGTTTTGCTAAATTTTCTTCAAAATTGAGTATGACAAAATGCACTGGTAAAAAAACTTTCTAATCATCACTTTTTAATGT
>JAODVM010107202.1:0-16079 GCA_025400095.1 Phenganax marumi | reverse complement strand
TTCACAATATATCTATCCAAATGTGGTCAAACTTTGCTTTCCTACTAATTTTGAGCTGCTTTTTCGACTAGAAAGGTCTATTTCTTACTCTTTTCATTATTTAAAACTCGCTTCCAGTGCATTTGCAGTTTTTGAAGTGGCTAATTGCAAAGATTTACAAAAATTCTCAAAAACGTAAGCCTTACTTTTTTCTTATATCTTGCATGTTCATACAGCTCAACAATCTTGTCACAAATTTCTTCAGAGCCAGCCAGGGGTGCCCTAGGTGGTTGTTGTAACAGCAACAAGTGATCTCGAACTGTCTGGTGACTTTTACGACAATATTCAACATCAATACTGCACAGCAAGTCATCTAGCAGAAAAAAAGTAAACTGCTCTTGAAAACGGAACATGTCTGAAAAATTAAATGTAATGCAAGCTTACTCATTTTAAATAGCAAAAGTGACAAGGGTCTTGCCAAATGACAAGTAAAATTTCCTGCAACACATACCAAAACATGTCATTAAATCAATAGCCTTGAATCGATATCTCAAGTTGTACAAATGATGCCCAGACTCTCCACCTACAAAAAATAAAATTTAAAAATACACTATATGTACATCAATATATAAGTAAAAAATATACTCCAATTTGAAAACAAAATTTGGATTTGTCTTTTCAAATAAGGTTCCCGAACTATGGAGTTACAATCAATGGAAAAACATAATTTACAATATAAGGTAATGCGTACATGTGCTTTGTAATCTTGATTCATCACCATTCAATTGGTGGATATTTTCTGATAAAATCCGAGGTTCAATTTTCATTCTCTCAACCCTTCGAATGCTTGCTTCAATTTCATGAGCAAGTTTCTGCAAACATCAAAATTGACAGACGCAATTTTTCATGCAATATTTTCACATCACTAGTTAATCTGATTCTTATAGTTTTGCATGGTGAAAACAACAATATCAGTATTCGTTTGAGGGTACACCATGTATATATTTATTACCTATTGCAAAGCTTTCGGTCCGTTAGCCCAGACCTAGTCTAGTTAGTTGCACTGATGAAGGTCCGGGCTAATGGACCGAAAGCTTTCCAATAATAAATATTTACATGGTGTACCCTCAAACGAATACTGATACTAGTTAGTTTGTCTAGCATAACTAGCAAAGTGTTATTTTTGATAATTCAGTTGACAAGGAGAGTCAAACAACAAAATAAAGTGCACTACAGTGTGTTAAATATTAAGAAATAAAGCAGACGTGTCTCTCCTGGACATACGTATAAAGTTTTCTAGGCCATTGGACAAATAGAAACTAGTCTTAACTCTTAAATGCACTGAGATGCATCATGCCAGTCAATGGGTTAATCACCTGAAATTTGATCTTTTATACTAACCCTGGGTGCACCAGAAGCTATCACAGCGTGAGCACCTCGTTTTGATATTAATAGGATCCTCAATAACTGTCTCTTAACCAAGAGCACTAACATCAACACAAGCTATTGAAATGACGAATCAACAGTTAAAACAAATTATCTAGGGTGCAAGACAGTACACATAGCTAACTGCAACTGCACTAGAAAGCAAACTGCCCGTGCCAGAAAATTGATTTTTTGGTGTTAGCCTAAGTTTTCAACAAATTCCTATTTTTGTTTAAACTTGGTTGGGTTTAGCTTTTTTTGGGTCAAATGTCTGAAAATTTCCTTATTCTGTAAGAGTATAGAAGCTGGTGCTTGCCTCCCAGTAGTTTGCAGACAGTCACGGTTACACTGAATTGTAAATTGGTTATTAAAAGCGCCTGCAAGGATAACTAATAAAATCATATATCACATCATATTATATTGTATCACACCTTAAGCATAGAATAAAGATTTATCTCTTTATTCCATGCTAACAGGGCCATCCTATTTACACAAATTTTTGAGAAAAATGTAGGGTACTATGGTAATAAGCCCATGCCGTTGACCACAAAAATTCTCCTTCAGCCCAGACACCTCACCCAGTTTTAGCCCTTCAATTTTGTGCCTAGGAGCAAGGGTATGTATCCTAGTGACCCAACATAACAGCCCATTGACCCGCTTATAATCAACCCTCCCTCCTGCCCACCATTTCTTTGTATGGACATTCTGCTATATATTTACATTTCACTGGTGTTGTACAAATTCAATATGCCATCTGTAGAGTGCATTATGAGGAAATATAAATCACCAGAAATAAACATCAATTCCTTGCAATTCTCACCATAGCTGCTAAGCTAAAAACAATAATTAATGTAGGTCCACCAAACGTTTTCAAGATATTTTTGTCATGTTTTCCAAGCGCCTCTTCACACAATACACACAACGCAAGGTAGCCAACAAGCAAAAGAAATCTTCTCAGCATTGTTGAATTTATATTCAAGCGATGAAAAGCAGAATTTTTGCATTTAAAAAGAAAAAGATCAAAAAACTTTCATTGTTTATATGGCCCATCATGTCGTATGACACGCAACGCAGGTTACGCAGCACGCATGTCAGTTTGTTTGTTTGTTTGTTTGTTTGTTTTCATCAAGGTTAAAGAGTTGACGGTTGGGCTGAAGAATTTGATGGTCGTACTCGGTTATCAATGGCATTTTTTGTATATATCTGAACACTATAGGTACCAAATATTTGAACGAGATCATCAGCTGAAATGTCTCGTGTTCATTTCTCTTATCAACTGAACAGTTCATGTCGAAAAACGATTGTTCCCATATTTGGTGTAATATTTGATCTGGATGGTACATTGACTATACCGGTATTGAATTTTACTACACTCAGAGACAAACTAAAGCGTTTTAATGTTTCTGCAACTGACGATATACTGGCTAGCGTTGACAAGCGTGAGAATGAGACAGAAAAGCAAGAGATGTTCGAAATCATAGAAGATTTTGAAGCAGCAGGAAGGGAAAAGTTTGCATTACAACCAGAAGTTAACCAGATGCTTGAAACCTTCCAACAAAGTCGAACAAAGTTAGCAATTATCACGAGAAATGACCAGAGAGCTGTAGACCAATTTTTGAAACATTTAGAGCCTCGTTTTCAAGATGGCAAAATATTTTCTCCTGTTAGTATTGACTGGTAAAATTTCGACAGGAACAAACAACACTAAATTAGGCACATTATGATCAGACTTATTATTGTATCCAACGAGTGAACAATTGTGTTGAAGACTTTTCTTTACTAATTTATCCAATAACTAATGTAAGAGTTGCCTGCTTCTTACTCCATCCATATTACAGATGGGTTTTTGAATTCTTTCTAACTCCTGATAACTTTACTAATTAGGCTAAGACTCTTTTTCATACATAATGGATTAAAGCTCGGAACCTTTCCACTTAGATCATAACAAGAGACTACAGGCCAAGAAAACCTGACCCAGCGGCTGTCTTGCACATCTGTAATCAATGGGAAATAAAGTGTTGTAATACTGTCGTTGTTGGTGATCACAGGCATGATATGGAGTGTGGTAACTCTGCTGGAGCAGGTATTGTGGATTCCTTTGTCTTGTGTACTTCGTACTATGCATGTAGTCAAGAAAAACTTTAATAAATACAGTAAGCCAGTTTTAAAATGATCTTGTATTTTTCTTGACAGTGACAGTTCTTCTAAACAACAAATTCAGTGCTAAATTCAAAGAGTTTGCTGACCATAGTGTTGACTCTCTGATGCAACTTGTCTATGACTTACAATCAGCCAAAATTGTCAAAACAGCTTGATTGAGGTAGACAGAAAGGTATATAGTGAACTAATTTATACTCATAATCTGTGGAGATTTATATTAAACCTGCTGGACCAGGCAGCTCTACTCTTGCATCTAGTTTAGGTGGTAAATATCTAAAAAACTTCAAAAACTCGAGTTCTTGCACATTGATTAAATTATTCCCTTATCTACATAAAGTGAATTGTGCTTACCGTATATTAATATTAGCTGACAAATCTCCTGCAAATATGTACAAAGCATTACAGTAGTTTCATTTTACAGTGCTACACTGGTACCTGTGGTTCAAAATAGCTCTTTGTCAAGAAGCACTATGCTTATTTTGGTTTGTGTCAAAGTCATAAAGGTCCATTATTCTAATAACAATTGTTTGCAAGTCCTCTTCCATTGCATCAGAAATGAACACCTGTCAAAAAACAAATGAAAAGCTCAAATATTTTGTATGAAACATCTGCAAATCAGGAGAAAAATAGCAATGCATTTAAATCACATGGCCTTTCATATCAATGCAACCCCGAGAAATGTGAATATCCATTTGTTTTGCCTACATGTTTACAAGTTCATTTTCACGACCAATTGCCATGGCTAGCTCTATTACTGGCAAGTGGGATTATGGTATAACCTTCCTTACCTGCCACCAAGGTCTTTGGGCTGATTCGCTGGGTATGTTTAAGCCTGTACACTGCACAGCAAAGTAAAGAACAGCAAGAGCAATCTTGGGGGCAGTTTCTTGCAAACACAATGTCGTATGAAATGTATCATTAAGGATAGACCAACTCAGCTGTGGCAACTGTGAGAGCGACCAAGTTTTATCAGCACACCAATCTTGAAGACTTTTTAGGTAATGCAGCATGTACTAAAATTACAAAAAAATTTTTAGATATAATGTAAACTATTAAAAAATCGTTATATCATTTTGTTCAACTCATTATAAGTGGACTGAGGTTTAGCCTCAGGTAAAGAAATTCACCTGGCATTTGACAGAGTATACATGGGCACCTGGGATGCATTGCAATATCAAGGGCTAACAGATGAAGAGCTCTTGCCAGATAGATTAGTGTGGTACTTAGGCTGAGGTGGTATTCTGAGAAAACCGAAACCAGAAACCGCATTAAAACAGAACCAATAAAACCATTTTTTTCGGTTTTTTGGTAACAGTATTTTGAAATTTAAAGTATTGGTTTCAGGCTTTCAGCATTAGCAAAGTCATTCTGCTTGGTCATGCTCGGTACGTTCACAAGCATCTGACAAGCTGCATTAGCCAATCAAACGCGCATGAACTTTAAGAACACCTAATAGGCTTCAGGTTATCCAATTGTATAAAAATTTGAAACTGCTGACCTTTACTAAATACTATCGCAAGAAAAACTAAAGGGAAATTCATCTATTTCTCAAGTGGTGTTTCGGTTTTCAAAGTTTTGAAGAACCGAAAAACTGGTTTCTTAAAAAAGCGATATTTATCAGTATACCGATAAAAAGCCTCAGCCTAGTCTGTGGTACTTTAATGTATATGTCTGTCACTCCTTGATGAGTAAATTTGTCTGGTGTTAAACAGAGCATAGATAAGCAGGGCTCAATGGGATGCATTGCATTTATTAATGGCTCAAAGAGAAAAATGCAACTAGCTACAACTGCTGAAAAGATTAAAGGCTGGTGCTTTGAAGCACTCTGATTCTATTGAACTAGCATGACCAGAGCATGTATGTTAACTGACTGCACTGTTTCATTACTTTGTGGGGATTATCCACTGTCACGTTAAAGCCAAGAACCCTTAAGAAAAGCAGTTCACAATTGACAATACTGTCTCGTAGTTGCCAATACTTCTTTGCAATCTGGATTGGTGATTTGTCTTTATTCAGAACGACGTATGACATATTTATGAGATCTCGTAATTTGCAAGGAGTTTCTTCTGCCTTTCCAGCAAGGTACAGAGCAGTACTTCCTACAACCTGAAATGAAATTTTGGCAAATTTTCACTTATGGCTCTGTGATACCCTTCAATTAACATCTGATCCATAGAATGACAATTATGCTGTGATGTACCTAGCACTCGTTGGCCTGCTACAACTTATTTTCGAGTTGAAAAGCATTAATGAGGCTCCTCAAACTTACATTTAGATCAAAATCTCTGTGATTCTCCACAGCTGAAATGAATTTGTGATAGAGGACACATGATGAAGCAATAGTCACAGCTGGCAGCTTAAGATGATGACCTGAAAAACGAACCAGTAGCTTCTATTTCAGCTTTTTGCATAATTCTTATCTTGATGACTAAAAATTGTCTGCCACTGAACAGAGAACATAATTATTGGTGACTTTCATGGACGCCATGCTAGTGGACTCACAACAAAAGAATATCAGTAAATTTTATTGTTACTGGCCGACATGGTGGATGCCGTTTTTTTCCACTGTTCCCTTGAGCATCATGTGAAAACCAAGAATAAGAGAGAGGACAGATAGGCATTGGCTAAATGACACATGCTTTTTCATAGGTAATTACTTGCTCGCATGCTACAAAGATTTCATTAGTAGATCAAGTGACAATGCGTCCAACTTAAATATTTCACTCTATTACCAGACAATTTTACTCTTTGGGGGGCCTCTGTCACTTAAATGCATTATCAGCATTAAAATACAAAATTCTCACTGATAAAAAATAAATGTAGTATGAAACCTGTTTCTTTGATAAAAAGCGTGACTTGAAAGTGATTATTTAGGTATTCAATTTCTTTTAAATTCATTTTTCTTTAACTACTTCTTGCATTTTGTTCTTTTCATTTTGCCCATTTGCCTAACCCTAACACACTCGTTCTACACGAAGTATTGCCCATTATTAACTGTTGTGTTGTGCAGGCTCAGGCAATCATGATGATAAAATCTTGCTTCATTGCTTTTCTTTCTTGTTTTTCTTAAAATTCAACTTTTTAGTTCAATTGGTTTGCTTGAAATGATCCTTCAACAAGCTAGGATTCTGTCAAGGTTTATTAGTCAACGATCTAGAGGATGGTGAGCATTTAAAAATACTTTTTACGACAGCATTTTACTTTATTACATTTACTATTACGACAGTATTGTATTTTGTAGCATAAAATATTTATACTTTATACTGGCAGTTCTAAAATTATCCCCAATGAATTTGGTTTTGGTTACTGTTCTTACAAAAGCAAATTGTTCACCAATTGTAAATGCTGTGATGCAGCCCAGGCCTGGATAAAACATTTTTCTTCCTGGTAGCAAAATGCAAAAAAAATTTCCTGCAAAACTAATTCAAAATTTCCTACCAGATTTTTTTAAAGTCAGAGAACAAGACTAATATCAAAATTTTAAAATAAGATTTCAAAAGCCAATGAGCAATTTTGAAGTATATTTTTTAACTATATTCTTTAAATTTACATTGCTGAACTCAAAATAAATTATGAACAAAAAAACATCCTGCGAGTAATTTTTTCTGAAAACTTCCTGGCAGCGGGTGCTGCCAGACATTTTCAAGCCTTGATGCAACCAATTGACAAGAGTTACAACCTTCCCCCCCAGATAATTTGATCCATGTTCCATGGTGTGGTATGGCATACAAGGCTCTACCAGATTTGAATATCCCACCCTGGTAGTAAAATCATTTGGTGTTTCCATGTATAGCATTGGACTGAATTATACATGAAATGTTCTCTAGGGGTTCAACAGCATTTGGTTGGGGAGGTGTGGCAGGGGCCTCTCTCCTCTACTTCACCAACTGGAAAGTTGTCATGCAGTATGTGCCTTTTGTTAGCAAGAAATTTGATCATGAAGTTCCTGAATAAATTCAGGTTTGTTGTAAATATTGCATATCATTTATACTAATGCTTTTTCATGAGTGGTCACTTTCTCGTTGAACTGATTGCCATTAGTGTAATAGAAACAGAAAAAGTTAGCAAAAATTCTGTGCAAAGTAAGATATTTATTCCACGAACTTTGTGTTAGTGCCGTGCATTTTTATTTACATATCAAATATGCCTGTGTCACTTGGTTCATTTATTGATCAGCTTCTGTTATTTTCTTTTTAGGGCTTGACATTTGAAAGTTTTCTGATGACAATGACATTTCAAAAGAAGAGATTTTCTATTTAATATTTGTAATATTTTTGTCTTGGCATGGCACTTTTTGCAGATTGAAAGTTTATGATACAGAACTTAGCAAGACAAAATGTGTTCCTAAAATATACCCAGGCTGTAGATGATAATGTTTCCACATGTGGGTTGTGTCAATAGCTGGATTGCTTCAAATATTTTGCATGGGTAGCTTGCCTGGTCACCAGAGGCTCTTATACTAGATTGGTAGTCTTCAAAGATAAGGAAGCCATTCACATCTGCTTTGCAAAGGGACTCACTTTATCATTCTTACGATACTCAACAGTATTGATCCTTAGCTCTTAAAACCTTGTTAAAACCCGTATTTCGATTGAGTCTGTCTTCTTGTTTGACTGTTAGCAGACCATTGATTTCTCAGTTCCCACTCCTTCTCTTTTGCCTGGAAACATGGTTGTTATTGATTTTATTGATAATTATGCTATACTCTTTGTTTAGTTTACCACAAATATATACAGTAGGTGGACAAAAAAAAATGGCCTCCCAAGGTTTTTTCTATCCCATTCTCAAAACATGAAAACAAGCAACAAAAAAAGTAAGGAAACTCAGTAGATGGACAACAACTTGGACTATCCAGTTCTGACATTGATTGCTTCTGAAATGGTTTGAATGTCCTGAATCTTGCAAACAAACTAAACTTTTTAATAGGGGTATAATGAGGGGCCACTTTTTTGTCCACCTACTGTAGTTTTACTGCTACTGAATTCTATGCATGGTAAACAGTTTACCTGAAAAGCTAAGTAGGTGATTTGATGTTTTCTTCTTTGTTGAGATGATGGAAGATTCCCCTTTTTCAAAACAATAAGAAATAGATGTTAAAAAAGTGGAGAGCAATGGACCTTTAACCTTATAGACAAAATACAAAAATCTTATAGAAAAATCTTTTACCACAGCCTGAAAGAGCATCCTGAATTTAGTAAAACTGCCAAGTTTGGTTGAGAAATGATGTAAAATAAGGAAAATATAGCCGTGTAAACTTGGCGAATTTTGTATATTTTTCTATTACGCGCGGGAAATTGATACCCCGTTCAAGAAAATGGGTATTTATTTCTCGCACGTAATAGAAAAATATACAAAATTTGCCAACTTTGCACGACCATATATTCCTTATTTTACAATATTTCGCAACCAAACTCCGCAGTTTTACTAAATTCAGGGTGCTCTTTCAGGCTGTGGTAAAGCATTTTTCTAGTTCGAAATTTTTTGAAATTTTGTCTATTTTTTCCCCTTACTTTGGACTGTGGTTTGTACTCGTCTTCTCTCTGGTAATTTGTTTTCCAACTTTGAGCAAAATCTTTCTGATCATCTGCATTCACATCAATGATGTTAATCTCTTCATGACCCCGCTTTCGACCCAGAATCTTCTTCCACTGAAATTTTTAATTAAAAATCATAGGGAAAAATTTGATTTTGTAGAGCTAAAACTAACAGGAAAACAAGACCATCTTTTCAGGAGCCAATTAATGTTTGAAGCTGAATTTGGTTTATGATCTGAGTAAAAATAGGACTAGAATGTATGCCGTCGTCCTTGTTTACATTTCAAAACTTTTAAAAGTAAGACTCCTGCATTAACCATTGCTCCAGATAAAATTTATAGAAAAATCATTGTAGGTCTGTAGACAAGCAACAGTTTATTTACATAAGAAGTTTGGCTAATGCAAGATTAAGACAGACAGCTTTGGAATCACTTTGTACCTACATTTGAAGATCTGGCCCCAGTTGTTCAAAAGGTGGGTAGCGCTATCCACTGGATAGTGATTTTTTGCAAACTCCGTAAAATTTCCCATTGATCATTATAACATAAAATTACGACTTGGATCAATAGAGTAAAGTCTCTAATATTTATATCGTTGACGAAAATGGAAGTTTCGACGTTTTATGGGCAAATTTAAGAACGTTGAAAAATTCACTATCCAATGGATAGCGCTATCCAACTTTTGACAACCTGCCCCTGGGATTACACACCTACCTGGTCTGGTGTTTCCTGAACAGATGATTGAGCGAGATTTTGCCAGTCCACGGGACTCTGTTTTGGCTGTATACTAGCTTGATTATAATGCTCTGAATTGTAGTAATCATAGTTTGTACATGCCTTGAAAAATGACAATGCACAAGATGTTTAGATGTTGAAATAGATAGCTAGCATATTACAGTCGCAACTGAAGAAAATTAACAAAAGAATGCATGAAAACTTTAAAAATGGTGAGTAGTCTTTTGTCTACTTTCACAGTGTCCAAGACTGTTGATTTTACATTTTCTACAAATTAAAGTGGATCTCTTAAAAAAGCAATTTAATGCAACAAACTTACATAGTTTGGGTCATTATACCCATATTCCACAGTGGGATAACCTGACGAGGTTCTTCCTTGATATGAATACCCTTCAGAGCTGCTAGCAGTATTGTCCATGTAGTGATTCTTATGTTCAAAATATTCTGAAGACATGTTTGGGTCAGCAATTGGAATAGATTGGTCACTTTCAAGGTTTCCAGTGCTCTCTATTTTCTCAGAGAGGGTAGAACTTGTGGAAGCCATTGAAGTTAAAATGTTCTCGGTTTTTTTGTTCATAGTATATTCTTGTTCTTGATTGGAACTTGGAAGAGACCCACCACCTAACAAAGTAAATTATGCTAGAGTAAGCTACATTTTAAGTGGGAAAGCACACTTCCATATGGTCACAACTTTCTTAAATATAAGTCCTATTCCAATATCAATCAAACTGGGTTGCACCTTACAACTAATATGTGCTTAGCCTGCAAGATATTAAAGTTGGAATTCACATAAATTTTGGCTTCACCAAATGAGTCATGAGAAAATCAATAAAAAATTCATAAAAATCATATTATCTGCCGAGAATATATACCTTACGTTTTAACTCAAGGTCTACATGACTGTCATTCAGTTGAAATTGAATAAAGTACTATTGTCACAAAATCTGGTTCCTTGGTAAGAGCATAGGCCTTACTACACATCTTGTACTTTCAAGAACTGAACAGGTCTGAAGCAGCTTAAAAAAATTTAACTTATCCCTACAACAATATTTAGATAAATAATTGGAAAAAAATGCATAGTCAAATATGCTGTTTGTCAAACAATAATGTCAAAAGATTACCAGAAGTAGTAGGTATTCCTAGGTCAGCATCGGTGGATGATGTCTTTTCACTCCATGAAAAAAAACTGCCTCCTATTTCATCATCACTATCATTATCACTCTCAGTTTTCTTAGCTTGAGTTGTCGACTTTTGAGGTGTTTGTTTCTTAACTTGTTTTCGTCGTAAACTGTCAGGAATCAGAGGTCTGTTGGATAGTTTAGCAACGGGTCTGTTTGGATTGTTTTCTTTGACAACAACACTGTGTTTTGGTTTTGGAAGGAGAGAGAAGAGACCAGATGGCTTCTAAAGTTGAAGTAATATTTATTTCACATGTAAGACAATTCTATTTATCAGGGTGACTCTCTTAAGTTCAGCTGCATTGCTTTTTCTTCAATTACTAATGGAGTAAAATTATCTGGTATTTGAAGTAAAATTAATAGGCACAGCCTACTTCAGTATATACATTGAAATTACCAGATCACTGAATACTTTTACCTGAAAATCTGAGACTGGCATTTTTGTTTTCTTCTGGAACTCATCATCATCTGAATCTGACTAAATATTCATGTTTAAAGAACTGTTAAGCAATTGTGTGCTGAAATAAATGACTGCATTGTAATAGTCTAGCCTGGCTAGCATGTTTGCATGGGAAAATTTAAGCCTCACTAAAGCAGGCAGCCCAACTGGCATAACCAAAATCTCGGCAAACCAGGCTCGCATTACATTTCATTTGCATAGAACATTAGTACAAGGCCAGGTGCCTCGACTATGGCCCGGTTTACACTGTTAAAGTTTCTGTGATCAAAGCAGGAATTTCGGACAGGTAAATCCTAAGTTCTAAAGGATTTGCTAAAAATACTTTAAGGAAACTATACAGTGCTCAACAATGAACTATTTCACTCAGATACTTCTTACCAATTCTTCAGAACATAGAATTTCCCAGTGAAAAATTACTACTTTGATCACAGGAACTTTGACAGTGTAAACCGGCCTTAAGCAATTCAGCTCGGCTAACCAGGCTCACGTAAAGAGCCCCTTCATCCTACAATATACTTTTTGGATGGTCAGTGGCATTGGGTGTCTGCTACACAGGTAAAAATTATGAGTCTTTGGTGAAACAGGATGCCACAATCATTGTTGTGCTGAACGTATTGTTTATAGTTGTCAACAATATTGAACAATTTTGTTTGATTTTGTAACAATGTAATGGGTGTAACAATGCTGAACAATACGTTGTACAACTGTGAACAACAGGTGCAGCACAAGATTGCTGCATCCTGTTCTTATCAACATTGCAACAGCATGATGATTTTTATGCGTGTAAACTACAGTAGCCTACAGCACAAATAAACAACTGACATTCACATACATTGTCACCAACGCTTGGTAACGATATTTTCACTGTCTTATCTTTCGCTCCTGCTTTTTTACCCAAACTTTTGTCTACCCAGGAAACTGATGACATCCAAGGCGACGGCATTGAAGAAAACAAAGTTCCGATTGATTTTGGTCTAGTTTTATTTTGCTCATCATCGTCTAACTTCACTTTGTTCGGCTCGGTCTTCAAACTTGTACTTGGAGTCATTTCTCGTTTCAGTTTTGCTGCTTTAAAATCCTCATTTGTTTCTCCCTTTTTCTGTACTACAGCTTGGTCTACATCTTCTTCACCACTATCATCGCTCTCACCGTAAGCAACAAGCGACATTTTCCTTGGATCTTAATAATTTCATCAAAACACCTTCAAACTTTTTGGAGCGATTGCAGAATTCTCCATTAATCAGTGCAAAAGTAAGATCAATTAGGTAAGATCCCAATGAATCCTAAAAGCCATTTTGAAATGATTTCGAATAATCGAATTGATGGAATAACTTCATGTAATACTTTACAAAAAGAACAAATGTTAATGTGGTATCACCTCACCTCCGCCAGGAGGGAATGTTTTTATTATTGTATGAACAGAAAAACAGCGTACTAAGGGTAGCCTATGTCAATAGTCATTCTGAAAAATGCGCAACAGTTGCCGCCTTTGCATAAGAGTACAATTATAACATCTACTGAAAATCATGCATGTCAGCGCTTCTCTTGTTCTAAATTGTGGATAGTGCTCACTGCTCACGTGTTTTCAGAATCACCATTGCGAAGTAACCGTCATTTTTGGGTGGCAAAATAATTGAATTCAACAAATTTTGTTTTAATGAAAAGCAAATAAAACCAAATTTCTCGTTTTTTGTAAACCTGAGACAGTTGCTAACTCTGGGTGAAATTTCAGCAACAGATTTTGAAATTTCGCTGAGAAAATACAAGATGAAAAAATGTACAGCTCGTATTTGTGTAGAAAACTTTGCTATTTAATCCAAATTCTCGTCAAATATGAAGGCAACAAGTTTCAAGCTCAAGACTTTTTCGGGGCGAAATACTTATATTGCTAGCCAGTAGCCAATCAGTTTGGTAGATTTATTTCCCGTACGGAACATTCAGCCTAGTGCATGAAAGACGGGCTTAAGGTAAAACAAAAGACATTCAAAAAAATTTTCTGCTTTGTTTTTGTAACCTCACTGGAAAAGACTTCCATTGTTTTTTCTCTTGTACCTGCATCGCAGGCGAAAATTACACTACATTGTAAGTGTAATCGTAATTGTAATTGATAACTGTAAACTGTTAACATACATAGACAGCTCCATAGTTGAATCGTGTATTTGCAAACTTCTCCAAAACTATAATCTACAATATAAAAATACGACTTATTAATCAATTTACTGAATTTAGCCTGCTTGAAATTGACATTAATTCAAGTAACTAAAAGATAATTATTTAGATGTCTATATTACAAAATCAAAAAATATGACAAACCCCAGCAGAAAGTCAACGAGTCTGACTCCCATTGTTAATAACGGATGTCATAATAAAAGCATCTCCAATCAGAGATGTCAAAACGCCTATTTTGCCTTAGTTAATAAGCTGTTTTATGGATCGGAGGTAGTAGCTTATTCATCTTGTTATATTGATTTTGTCTCTCACAGCCAAGTAAAACATCCCTTACATCACCATATAACATAATGGTGGGAATATTCGCTTCTGACAGCACTTCATGATGTACGTTGATGATTCAAAAAGCCCTCGTTTGTAGACGGCCGTTCCATCTCATTTTGAAGCTACTTCGGAAAAGCATAGAAACATACTGGGATTGCATAGGTCAAGATAGATCGAATACATGTGATGTATATAAGCTGCCGGTGTTTAATAAAGTAACAATCACTGAACAAATAATATGTTGCGTGGAATTTGCTAAATGAAATCTCTCTGGGAGCGAGCTGATATAATTGCGTATAAAGTCAGCTTATTGGACGAGCCACAGTTTATATTTTTATTCACAAATTCAAGCAGCGATTTTGTTGGGGTTTTCGATGAATATTTACTGAGTTATTTTATGTTTACAAAACTGCAATAAATTTAAAATCATTTGTCAAGTCCAAGCATTACTGATGAGGATTTGTGTAATTACAAGATGATCAGGCCACAAAATTTGACTCCCGGTAAGTTCGAGAAAATTTTTGATAAATGATCAACAAGAATCAACAGTCAAATATGGTTAACCGATTGTAGTTTAGACAGGGCTATCGCAGTACATTAGTTGTCTTTGATGAATGACAATATTCCCTAAAGCTAGAATAGAGCCTTGGCTAGGAAGCTTCGCTCAAGCCGTCTCGATGCATGCACGGCTGTCTTACAGAACGAAGTTTCATGACAAATCTTCAATCATACGTAATGGTTCGGGCAACAAGACTAAACAAATATTGCACTAAAATTCCGCGTCATTGAATTGTTGGTCCGAAATTCTTGGACTGTGAACCAAATTTCGCGCTTTTCCATTGACGCAGGGCAAGTTTCTACTCCGTACATAACTGGTACCTAGCTTTATTTAACATGCCATTGCTTTTCGGTTTCATTCTACTCTGGCTAGCAGAATTTTGCATATTAAGAAAAAATGCTGAGGCTTTTAAGCAGTAAATTTCACCCGGTACTTTCATTAGCAACTAGATTAGTAGCTAGTAATGTATGATCATTTGCCCGGGTTAGTCGACTTCTTTTTTGATCCGATGCTTTCCAGAGAGTCGTCATCTCATCCGCGCGTTTATCCACGCGTGCGCGTCTATAAGTTTAAGTCCTTCTACTATCTCTTGTTAAATCTTTCATTTGCAAAATACACAGACAGCTAGAATTAAATTTTGTTTTTCCGCTCTACAGTTTTCTGGTGTATGGAAGTTTGCTATATTATATCGAGACTGTTTTCCATATACGAAAGTGTTTTTCCACAAAAGTTCATGCACTCATACAACCCGATAGATAGTGTAATTTTAAATATTTCTAGCCTAATAGAGCTAGCTTCAAGGCAGCCTTCCATTTACACCTTTTTCAGTTAAAGCATTTATACGCAAGCAAAATTTTTCAATGTTTCATACTTTCTAATAATGTATGAACAAATAAACACGTAATTATTTGGAATTAAAAATCCTAAACTAATCATCTTCTTGCGGTTGTCTACAAAATAGGTTTTATTGCAATTTAACTTTTATGTACATGTCAAAACCAACTAACTGGAAAGCAGCCGTTTCGCCATGTTTAGATGTTGCACTGCTGCCCTGTCGAACGTATGAAAAAATCAAAGCGATCCATAATGGGACATTTCAGTCTCTTATGCCAATGCATTTGGGACAGCAGTAACGTGACGTTTAAAAGAGATGAAAAAAAAAGAATTAAAATAATTTCATGACAACTGCAAGTTGACCATCATTTGCTAGATATGGCTCAGTGAAATTAAATCTACTAGTGCTGCGTGCACAACTGTTATTCGTTCGTCATTTGTACAAGTTTATAGAATATGTAGATATTTTGCTTTCTTAATGTAACATACAACTGCGATTGGGATGATAAGATTTGGAATTTAAAAACTCCAGAATATCAATGTCAGGGATTGTAAATTTTTATAACAATAAACTGTTGAGGTATGATTTTCGTTATTATACATGTTGTCGCGATTGCGGTTAAATATATTGGAAGTTAATTATAATAGAAACGGCAATAACGCCGTTCATATAATAAAGTTCTCGCATATTTTGGTCGGTAGGCTGTAGTCATTCAATGACTT
>JAODVM010107091.1:0-16079 GCA_025400095.1 Phenganax marumi | reverse complement strand
ATGGATTAAAAATATGAACACCTAGCAAAATGTCAGAGGGTCTAGCAATTCCTCGTGGCAATGTTATCACCGTAATTGTTACATAAAGTATTCAACAAAAAAAACTGCTGACTGTACTAATTCGTGTGCAGGCGCAATTGCAAGTTCTGATCAAATGCCCGTGATATTACCTGCGTCCCCGAGCACGTGTGGCCGTAAAAGTTGCGATTTCCCCCTGGGTGAAGGAGCATTTTCCTATAAATTCTCCCATAAAGTCCCCTAATTTAAAAGATTTACCCCGGGGTCCCCCCTCCAGGGATGGCCGATGACATGTGCATTAATACTGAAAAAAAATTTACGGGATTGCTTCTTGTAACTAAATTGGCGGGATGGAAAATGGAATGTAGAAGAAGGGCACCAATGATTGTTAATAATGTTGAACTTTGTGTCATCATCTATTGTATGTCCAATGCCAACAAAATTGCCAATGTCAAGTGGGTCAACATCGGGAACATCTAACTTAGGTTTCTTTGGATTTTCGTCACCTTTTTGGGGTTCTTTCTGTTTTAATAGCTCTAAAACCACCAACAAATTTAACAGGTATCACACATTTGTGGATCACGGTTGTTTCATACTCATCACTTTTACTTTTTTTATAGTCACTGTTTATACTGTGCTTTACACGTTTACAGTAAATATTTTTGTCAAAAATACATTTCAGCCACAAATAAACAAAATGAATAAATTTAAAGTTTTACCGCTAAAAGATTTCTTGGCGCACACACCTGATACTGTTGGAAGATCCTGAGAGTTGTTTTCTTGGCTCAGCTTCGTTGGTGTTTCTTTGTACATATTGAAAATATAACAAGAAAATAATATTAACTTATATAGAAAAATTTACAGCTTGTCAAGGGTCAATAGAGTTCAACACAAAAGTACTGCAGTAAATGGTCTTACCAGTTTTTGCAGGTTTGTCTTTGTTCAAATGCAAAGATTCACCTATATCTGAGCCAGAGATATCTAATGGAAAACATACATACGGTATTGATCCATTTTAGTCACATATTCAGCATAAAAGCTCTAGCCAAACAGTAAATATTGTATTACTAATTCACTTAAAACACTTCAACTTACGCTGCGTTGTATTAACACTCTATTTGGAACTATGGAAAAGGATTATATCAATTACCAGCAATGCTAATTTCCCAATTAAAATATTTTAAAAAGTTTAAAGAAGCAGTACCTATGGAAGCAGTTGCAAAAGTTGCTTCCGATGACTCTGATTCATCAAGATTTAGCATATCAGTGATCTTGGGCTGTTGCCTATTTTTTGGTAGTTTCTGGCCTTTTGAAGAGGAGGCCTCTTGTTGAATATTAACACTTTGTCCATGTTTGAAATCAACCAGCGGAACAAAATGATTTGCCTTAACAGTTTTGGTATCCATACCAGGAAGAACAGTAATGCCATGAGTAGACCACATCATAACAAGGCTATCCTGCTTAACTTTGCTTGAATATAAAGCATGAGCTGCTCTTGGAAACATAATACCTTTTAAAAACTGAGAATATTTAGTTTTTTCTGTTTCTTTCTCTGGGTAAACAGTTCTGATATTCATACAAGAAACAGAAGATAAAGCAAACATGCACAAAAGAGAGGAAAATGTTCCATCGACAGCATTTTGTACAGCTTCTTGCTTCACCACAGCTGTTCTGGTAGAAGCATCTTTCCTATCATAACCTTCAGCCAATACATTATCAGAGACAGCTGCAGAAAAAGCATTATTTTCACACTGAAAGAGGTGTGACATTTTCTTTAAATACGGATGGATTGCATAAAATTGCTGGTGGTCAAAGAGTTCTATGGTGGTTAGCAAACGCAAAATATGCCAGAGATCATCTTTTCCACACAGTAACTTGGAGCATGCTCTGTACAAACAGTTCCCATCACCACGAGTTCTAGAACATTTGTGTGTTTTAGTAATTATTTCCTTTTGAGAACAATGGCCACACTATGCATTCTACTATTTCCATTATGTCACTAGACTCACCACATTATCTAAATTGCATAAATTTGCACAAGTAGCAATATGGGTAACTGTAAATTAGTTACACAACATTTTTTAAATGCTACTGCAAGCACAAGCTTAAAATTATAACCACAAATTGTATACTTGCAGTTTATATGCACTGATGCTGATGCACACAATCAATTTCGTTATTTTCATATAAATACAATTTGCGTAAGCATTATTTGCAAAACTTGTGAAACTTTGAAAACCTTATTAAAAAATATACAAAATGCACTAGAAGTATTTAGATGTAATTGTAAACACTCACTTTAACGCACACAACTCTCTATGTTCCCATTCCTTCATTCTATGCTTGGGAATTAGGAACTTCGCATACATATCTCGAATATGCTTGCCACCTCGAAATGGATCCAAAACTTTCGCTCATGAAATGCAGGTAAAGCTTCTTGTTGACACGTTCTCCTGAAGGCTGCTATTTCAATAGCCTTTTCGTCTCAAAGCAACGAATAAAGATCGCTGCTAATTTGCATGCGTTCCGCCATTGTGCTTTGAGAAGCATGGACGAGGACAATTAAATAGGCAAATCTCAAAGCATCAGTGGGAATTCGCCACGCATCTGGTGCAACAGTCAAGAAAATCCTCACAGCAAAACAATACAATTTCATTGGGAAAACACGGCCAAGGGACTCGGGATTCAGGGAAGGGATTCGAGAAAGGGACTTGAGAAAACACGGATTGACGACTTGGGAATGATTCAAACTTGTGGTTCAGTGGTGCATATTATTCCCCACTATTCACGCTTATATGCAAATTATTTCTTATGAATGTACAACAAAACCGCGACAAAAATGTCTAGTTATGGAAAACATGTCGTAATTTTACTATATATCCATATTTTGAAATGTTTTACCCTTTCAACTTTGTTTTCTCATCTCTTTTCACAGCTGTTTGACTCAGTTTGCAAAATTTATCGTTTTAAAGAATATTAATCATTTGTGCAACTAATGTATTAGCAAAGAAGCCAACTGTTTTAAAGAAAACACTAATCAATGTAAATGTATCAATCAAAATTCTATCATTGAGAAATTTTGACCGATGCATTCGCATCGATGGCATCAGTCTGGATCCGCCCCTGATCTTAATGCCTATCAAGTTTGCTCAAGTGAAGAAATTGTCTGCATCAAACATGAAGATCTAATTGACTTTCATCTGCTTGGACTTCATAAAGGTGTCGAGTGTAGCCAAAACAAGGAATTTGTCATTCTTCGCTATTGAGTCAATTTTCCATAGTTGAATTAATCAAAGATCTCTACCTGATTGAAGCATTTAATTATTTTCTTCATTTTGCATTGTGTTCTTTTCCTGGCTTTTTTTTTTATTTTGGCATTGCAACTTTATTAAGAAATAGCAACTTGTTGAATTTTCTAGAATCCTTTGCTGCATGTCCTAATTGTTTTTCAAACATTTATGCATGACGAAACTCTTTGTACCATCAGTTTAAGTACATCAAGGATCTCAAATGCAGTCAAGGCATGTATGAGGCCTTGACAGTAACACCATTTCGTGGAATTTTCATTTTTTCAAAACCTATATGCTAATTGGTAAGACGGGCTTAGTATCTCTGCTTGTATCCACTTCTTCGACCGAAGTCTTTACCATAACCAACTATAGCCAATCTCTAGACATACAGTGCTCTATAATTTTCTGTACCTAGCACGTAAATCTTCGCTCAATGCGTTTTCTGGTCAAGTAGCTTATGCTATTGCTTGCATAGAATATTTCTTTATACTCAATGGTTGAGTTTAAAACTTATTCTATGCTTTTCTTTTGAGTAGATATAAATTACATGCCTTGTGAGTAAATTTTTACTGATGCCAATTTCTGGTTGTGTAATTTTACGTTGGTGTTTGTGTAAAATAATTGGTCAATACTCACAAATTGAGTATAATATGTATTTCACTTGAATGTTTTGAGTAAACATATGGCTACACAGTTTGTGAGTAAATCTTTACTCTAGGTAAAATTTCATCGAGTACATTTACTAATGATTTACTCAATATATTTGCGTACATGCTTGCCATGAGTTACTCAGGAGTTTGAGTCATAAGTTATACTCAACGCAGTGGCATAAAATTCCTCAATTATTGAGTAGGTTCTATGTTTACTCAAGCATTGTGTGTTATAATAACTCAAAACGCAAATTGGATTTTTTGCAGTGTGCCTTTCTTACTTCCATCTCGTTTTTCCCAAACACTGAAAGCAACACCGCAGTCGCGGATTGCTTCAACTAAGTTTGTTGGATGTTTGCTTGGTGTTGATTGTTTAACTGCTTCTCTGGCATCCCACTTAATGCAAGAAGTAACGATATTTCTCTCTAAAATATCTGTAATGCACAAATTGTTTTATATGTTAGTGATGGTTTGTACTGGCTTCTCACATTGCCAAACCTAACGTTTTTCTAATCTTATGCTTAATCTTCCATAGTCTTGTCATAGACTGTCCACTCCTGGGCTGCAGCTGAGTCATGGTGGCAAAAAACCAAATCAAAGTTTGATTATTCATACCATGATTATAATATAATAATAATGGTGTGAATGGATGAGAGTCTATTTCCTTTCTCAGTTAAATGTTACAATTAAAGCACTTGAAAAAGGGATCTAATTTAAACTGACCAGTTATCCTTAACAACAGGTAAATTCATCAATTCTAATATTTTCCAATGGTATGTTTACCAAGGGTTGATGTATGCAACAATAATTGTTTTTTTTTACTTTCCAGCTATTTTTTTCATTTGTTCTAAAGATCTCACATTTCCACCTGTCCAGTGATGATCTTGTGGCTTTGACATACCCCACCTAACAAGTTAGCATGCAGAAGAGCAATAGTAGTAACAAAGACGATTAGAGCTCTAGGAGGTAAATAATAAATCAAAGGAAAAATCATTCGCCATTGGCCAACAAAGTATGGGACCTGGGTTTATTCAAAGTTTGTTATCTTTTCATACCTTTCCTTATTAGTTAAAGTACAATAAGCACAAGCATAAGTGGAATTGCTGCATTCATACCCAATAATAACAATAAAAACTAAAAACAGAAAAGTAGAAGAGTAATTATCTGCTAGTTTAGCACACATACAGATGCATGCAGTTACATTATCATTTTAGCACTAATTAAGTCTCAATATGCACAGGCTTAGAGACAACTGAAGGACCTCATACCTTATAGTCTCCTGACAGATAGAATTCCAAAGGAATGTCTTGGTTATTTACATTGATGCTTTTTTCAGCAATTACCTTGTTAATTTCTTTAAATATCTCCCCACAGGAAATTTTCATAACATCATAGGCCTCCTTCCCTGACACCACAGCAAATACATGATTACCTGTTTGTATTCAATGTATAGTATTCTATTACACAACACTCCATTTCTTGCTCAGCTGAAATAAGGTATGGCAATAAAGATTGGTCAGCGTAGACTCAGACAAGCTGGGACAGCTTGGCTGAGGCAGACAAGCCTGAGAACCACCAGTGCGAATCAGGGGTGGGAGTTGGGTGGGGCATCCTCAGGCTTATACGCTAGACTGTGCAACTGAGCAAGAAGTGGTCTCTTGGTGTTTTTCCCTTTTTATATACTTTGAGCTCATTCCCACCCATCATATGTATACAAAAATCTGCATTTTCCTGCCACCTGGACCTTATTTCCGCTTTGCATGTCATCATTAGCGTTGTGAATAGTATTCTATTACACAACACTCCATTTCTTGCTCAGCTGAAATAAGGTATGGCAATAAAGATTGGTCAGCCTACATCATACTATCTGAGATTCATATGTCACACTCTTTATTTGCCCTCCTCCCTTTACTCTGTCCCTCCCTGCCAACAACTTATCCTCCCATACTTATCCTCCAATACTTGTCCATCACTCAACCTCAAATACCCCCCCCCCATTTGGAACCTCCAGGCTAGAATTACGATGAAGATACAGTACCAAATATGCAGTTTTAATAAGTTAGCGAGAAGTCGGGAACGCTGATACAAAGCATTTTAAGTTATTAACGTCCTGCCAAGTCTGAGAAGTCTCCATTGCATTGTTTGACGCCAATGGTGTTGAAGCACCCGCCGGATTGAGGACTTTTGCCAACTGCATGTAATACAATGCCATATGTCAGCGCAACCAATCAACATGATCTATAATTCCATAAACTCCGTGCCCGAGAGAGCTAGCGTTATGGCACATCCCGAGTGAAAACTATGAAGAGTCTCGTGTTTGTCTGCATTCATCTCTTGTAAATAAGACTTTAGTCGAGCCTCCGCTGCGGAAGACGTGAAAGGAGAATGTTTCACTCCCAAATCAGGTGTAGTTGGGCGAAATAAGTAACCAGTTGTGAGACGTATCCCCAGCTGTCGGGCAATGTCAACATAAGTCTCAATCCTTTGTATCGGGCATATTACTTGTTGGGAATTCTGTCTGATACAAAACACATTTTCATCCCCGTCTCGGAGCATTTTCCCCCAAACATGGTTAAAGAGAAAGCCATCGTCATTCGGGAACCTCAAAATTTCAGGCACTTTCACTTGACCTAAGTCCCCAGGTCAATCGCCACTGAAAAATGCAGCCTTGAAATAAGCCTGGTCCCTTGCAATCCGGAAACGGGAGATGGCTTCAGAAGTGTCTTGCAATGTTCTGTCCAAGTGAAGGCATAATCGTGTTAATTTGTCGACAAAAAATGGCGTGGCTGGCTTCAGCGTTACCCTGGCCTGCAGCTGTTCAGCGATCATGAGTCGTAAGTAGTCTTTTACAGATTTGTCCACAGCTGGGTTACCCAACCCCAATCATTTGTCCCACTTGCAATCGCGCCCAATGGCATGAAATATGGCACGTAATTTGCCAATATAGGAGTCCATGGTTTTGTAGGCTAAGTGCAGAGGACATGGATAATCTTGTCTACCTTTTTTGCCCATGTACAGTCAACCATGGCGATGAACCTGAGTTTTGCTGTTAGCGTCTTCATAAATTAAAAAACAACAGATATCGTGAGGTGTGACCATTGCTAACGTAACATATCCTGGTAACACAGCGAGAAACGATTCCACCTCTGATGTTAGAGATTCCTTCTGTTTGCAATAGCTGGTGACCTGATCATAGTTTAAGAGATGCTGAAGTCTCATCAATTTTTTCGAGGTTAATGTGTGCAGGGGTAGTAGACACAGGCGTAAGTACTTTCCGCCGATACCCCCACCGTTGACAAAAACGAAAGTCATGATTGTTGGTATGATTACAGGCTAGACATCGGACATATGGTGTAAAGAGTTTTGCTACCACTGCAAGTTCCTAAGAGAAGATCAAAAAGTATTCGCATCAACCAGTATGCACAAGTAGATGAGAAGTCGACAACTGATTTCCATAGGAGAAAACACTGAAAACACCCATAAGTCTCCAGGGATGTCTAGATATGGTTGCCATCCATCCTTCGAGGGACAAAGCAAAGCATTGGAAGCCCCACAGGTTGCCAGGCGGTATTTTTTCATGGCGTAAAAGCACAAAATGGGCCACCAGTATTTCCTAGGGTAGATGTCTAAGACTACCACTGTGCAAGATTGCCAATGATGCTGAAGAAAATTTAACACTGGACCAACTAGCATGAGTGGAGGAAAAACATAAGGTCATTGAATCAGAAGGGAAAAGCTGGATAAATCTTGTGCAAAGAAGTTAACCCCCATCGAGGCTGGGGGGGGTGAGGGGTGAAATAGGACAAAGGATCTCCATCTTTGTTCAACATCGCATTAGAATCTAGAGCCATGAGATCACATGTATGACACTTAGGACCAGCACACTCACGTTGGACAGTATGCCACACAAAGGAGGTTAGCTTGCAGTCAAGGAGTAATAACCTTCCTGATGGCTTGTCTGCTGGGTTCTTCTTAGAAGGGACATACGTCAAGTGGAGAAGGATGTTCAATCGAGTAGTGGTAAAAAATTTTTTTCCAGAATAGTATTGAGCGGCCAACTTCTATCGCCCTGATGTTGCCATGCGTTGATTACCGCTTGATTATCTACCTGAATATTGACTCGTGCATTCCTTGCAGAATTGTGAAAAGTATTCAAGACTTTATCCACTGCCATAGCTTCCTTGGCAGCAATATCAAGGCGCAGTTCCTCAGCGCTCCAATAATCAGATGCTTGTCGCAGCCTAGGTGCAAGTATGGTACCACCCCAATCTAACTGGGAAGCATCTGTAGCTAATTTTATAGACACATGTTGCTCGTCACGCCATGGGAGGGGATCGTCCCATTCCTCTAAAAACAACCAATGAACAATTTCCTCCCTTAAAGCACCTCGTAAAGGGATCGATGTTCGTGTGTGAAGACCCTTTGAGATAGCTGCATTCATTTCCCACATAAAGAGTAGAGCAGCAGGAACTGCCAAGGAAAACGAGAAGCACTTGTCCGCGATTTGCTGAAGGGTCTTATTGGTAACCGCACACAAACTGAGAGTCGTATGTATGAGATTGAAAAATTTTACTTTCTTGTCGGGGATCAGGCGGAAAACCTCATGAGCTGCATCACCTCGGAAACCTAGATAAGGCACTTGTTTCTGAGGAATAAAAATGGATTTAAGTATCGCAAGGAAATATCTAAGATGTACTAGGTAAAAAGCCACAATAAATGTTACAGATTTTGCGGCAGCGAAATTTTGGTCATCCGTCATTCCAAGATTGACATATGCACCTTAGTGGTGCGATATTTGCAATTGTCCGTTATGGCAATCATCAATGTAAAATAAGCAGAGAATGCTGACGGAACAGAGAAAATTGGAAACCGTAAGACCCATGGTATGGTAAACATACAGGGAGATTTTCCACCCAAACGGTAAGGTATTGTAACTAAAAAACCAACCGGCCCACTGAAATCCAAAATATGTGCGACTGTCTATGGACATAAAAAGGTGGTCATAACCCGACTTGTCATCAAGCACTGTTTGATAAGAGTCTTTTGAAACATAGCACGGCAAGTCTGTTAATTAATCCAAGGAAAACGGCTTGTCCTGCATCCAAAGGTTAAGAAAACGCGTGTCTTGGCATAAACGAGGCTTGGTCGGTTCAACCGTGAGTGGCCAAACTAAATGTGGTGGCTGAACATGTCCTACTTGGCCAACAAGAAAGACTGCACCAATACGTAAGCGATCGAGCAATGTTTGTTTGATGAATTGAACAAATGGTCGACAGGAAACATTGTTTTTAAACATCTGCGGTGGACGGAGAGTGTAATCAAAATGCTCACCTTTAAACATTCCTTTAAAATGTCAAAAATATGGGAAAACTGTCATGTAGTTATTTATCCACAAGAGTACCTTGGATTGGGAAGGTGACGGTACTTTGTTGGCAACTTCTTGCCAAACTGTGCATGCTGATAAAACTCACCCGCCTGGAAGTGTTTAGAATCACAGAAAACTAATGCTTCAACATCCCCAATCTTCTGGCCATTCTCCACCAAGCGAACGGCATCTAGCAAGTTGGTGTTAGGCATCCCCTCTTCACTGACGTGAATGGGCTCCCCCCGGAACGTGACCTATCATACTTCAGAATGCGGTGGCAGATTCTCGAGTAAATCATCAAAAGTATTGGTTCCTTCCCAAGGTCAAAAGACAACCTGTGATACAAACAACTAACTTACAGAGGGAACCCAGATCGTCAGCAAAAAGGAGACAACCCTGACCCAGCGTGGTGACCAGGAGGGTTATTTAGAGATGCTGTTTTCAAAGATATCTTCTCTCTGGGATGATAATAAGAGTATGCCAAGGAAACTCCCGCTCTCTACCTCTCTTTTTTTTTATTCTTCAATTTTCCAATATATTGCAATAAGTATGTGACAGTCGTCGACATAGTGTGCCCTAAATTACATAAATATCTCAACAAAATATGGCGCAACCAGTAGCTTAAACAATGAGACTAACACACAACTACATACAACAAATGGCTGTCTACATTATTGTTTGCCCTCCTCACGTTTGGCGGGGGCGGTCGTGTGGATGAGGATTGGTTGGATTTTCTTAGCATACAATCCACAGCAATGTGACCCAGGCGGCAAAAATAGAAACATCGTATATTTGACATCCCGGTTCTTGAGGCCCACGTGGTATCGACCTGACGAAATTGAGGTGTTGATGATAACAGCGAAGGATGTATTTTACTCAGAGATTTCTCCACTTTCGTAATGGCATCCAAAACCTTCTGATGATCCTTGTCTCCCAGCAGTTGTAGAACCAAGGATCAATAATGGACTGATGGTAAATCTAGTTTGCTATATGCCTTATGGTATGCCAACCGATAATAATCACATTTCTTAAGGTGGTTGTCATGAGTAGTAAGCATTTGTAGGTATATCTTTTTTCTTGCAGGCGCGGTCGCTAAGATGAGAATTAGTATAGATTACTATTACGGGTTGGGGTTGGCAATGCCCAGGAAACGCCCAAAATCGGGTGTTTTGGACGGGGGGTGTGTAAGTGCTAATTTTATGCATTTTTGTCCACATGAATGGGAGCCAATCAGATTGCAGCGTTTAGCCTAAGTTAGGAGTGGATCCGCGAAAAGTCATCAAAAATGCTTAGGGTTAAGAATTTTGTTTACGTGAGTGATGTATTTTTCGGCTTAGGGTTCATGTAAATTCAGGGGGGGGTGTAATTTCTAATGAGATGCACCATGATGTGCAAGGAATAATAGCCAATGAGGATGCGGGATCAAACCTAAGTTGTCGATGGATCCGCGAGAAGGTGATAAAAATGCTTGGGGTTGAAAATTTTGTTAGCTGAGCGATGGTGTTTTAGAGGTGAAGCCGAAGCTACTACCCCTAGGCAGCGAAAGAGATGTGAACACAAAGCCTTGGTTGAGCCGACTGAAGAGTCTGGGCCCGAACCGGCGTTTAAATAGTGCTGCATTAGCATACGGCTGTCAATCAATTGACGTCATCGCGTCCTGATTGGATGATCGAATGAGAACTTCATGTTGTGTGGCGCGCTGATGAAAGGGAGCGGAGCGGATCCGCGAGAAGGCGATAAAAATGCTCGGCGTTGAAAATTTTGTTTAACTGAGCGAAGTGTTTTTTTTTAGGCCAAACCCATCAACTACAAGTGGTGGTGGTGTCAATCAAACACACACAATGTCAATACGGGAGTGAGAACATCGTCGCGCATTCAAAATACTACAAAAGTCATTTTATTGCATCCATAAAGCAATACACTAAACTTTTATCTACATATGAATCGAAATTTTTGATGTTGGCATGATAATATTCTATAATTGGTTGGTAGTTTTCATTTAGATCGTAGCGTTTTGATACTAAAGTTTTTACTAATTCATTACAAAAGCTATCTACTAAATCTCTTTTTGTAAAATATAAGTTTTTTACTGTTTTTTTTTAAATATGTTTTCTTCAAATAACATAATGTTTATTATCCCTAAACTGTAAGTAGAGCTATCATATGCTTCATCTAAACCCTTAACTTTTACTTGACTAGTAAGACCAAAATAACTATTGCATTCAAACGCATGAAAAAATAAGTTTTTTCTTGAAGCTCCTCTAAATAAATACTATTAACGAAATCTTCTAGTGTCCAATCTACATAAAGTTTGCTTAAATGTTGATAGTAAAATCTGTGAAAATTAAGAAAGGAAGGTTTATTACCGATGAGTTGTAGTAGTCCGCGTTTGCTGCATTTCTTCAAAGAAGGTGGTTGAGACGTTTTCTCTTCTTGTTCCTCTTGCCAGTCATCGACCCATTCATTCATGACTACTGCTGTTGCTGGTGTTGTTTGGACAAACAACAATACTATTCAAACGAGTTGGACTGTTGCTGCGACTGCTACTGTTGCTACTGCTGCTGCTGTTGACACAGCTGCAGGTACTGCTCCACTGATCTTTGCTTGCTGTTGCTGTTGCTGTTGCTGTTGCTGTTGCTGTTGCTTCTTGCTGGGTAGCGTCTTGACTAGCGTTCTGTGCTTGGTCTTGCTTTTTTACATCATCGCTAGCTTGCTCCTTCTCTTCCGGAATGACTGAAGGGTCATTTCGACAGTTGTCATTTTCTCCATGGTAACGAGTCTTGTTTATCTTCTTCCAAAATGGATGTAGTAGCGGTGTTTCTTTGTTCAAGTAGCGTTTCTGGTAGAGAGCGTAAACAGTTTGACTGACCAAATGTGGACGATCAAATTCACGCATTAGTGTAGGGTCTCTATCGATAAGTTTTTCGATATATAATTTGAAAAATTGATGCATTTCAAACACCATATCGTCTCTTGATTTTTTCTTTTATCTGTGATTTCCAGCAGAGCGTGTAGGCTGATGTTATCATTCATGTATGCTTCTTCTACAGTTTTGAATGCCTTGTCATCGTCAAAAAATTGGATTTTTGCTTTTTTAAACCTCTCTCTTAGTTCTAATACATCTTTGTTTCTGTATAGAATTTGAAGTAATTCATCTTTTCTTCTACTCAAGAATAAAAGATCGATGAATCCGTCTACATGTAGTAGTTTACATGACTCCATCATGAAAGACACGACACGCGTCGTCGACTGAGAAGCGCAAGTTTATTTATATTGCCTGTAGTTTACATACAACTTCTGCGATTAATTTTCGCTTTAAAAATGGACATTTAAAAAACTTTTCAAAAGGAATTTTTTCGTTTATGCATTTTTCAATGAATAAATTACAGTAATTATGAATACCAGCTGAATAATTGTTCCTTGATTTTTTAAATTGAATTGTTTTTTTCACAAAGATTATTGTAGTAAATTGCCTCTTGACTTTCATCTTGTTCTTCGAGGTATAATTGTAGAGAAACTCGATATTCTTTGCGTTTTTCATCCAATATTTTCCATTTATCTAGTGTGTTCATTTTTTTGTCTTCAAAAATAGGTAAAATTTCGGCAAATTTTTCTTTTTTTTTTGGTGTTCATACACTGTTCATACAAATGATCAATGGTATCACAACCGGTTGTATGATTTGCAACGGGTACTTCGAACTGTTTTGAAGCCATTTTTGCTTGGTGTTTTGCAGCACTATTGTAGCTATATTTATAGTAGTTGGTGAAGTGTCTTTGGCATTTTGAGGTTGACGATGAATTATATGAAGAAATTGATTATGAAGATTTTCTGGATTTAATTGACGATTATTTTGTATTTTCTTTTCATTTGATTTTATTGATAAATATATTGTTGAAAATGAGACGATAGTAAAATGGTTATGGGATTCTACAGCAATTGATGGACCAAGAAATTTAAATTTAAACCCCGTTAAATTAATTTTTTATGTATAAATGGCTGAGGTTTTTAGACGGTGAAAATGAAATAGTATTTTAAAAAGGAAAATCAACGGGTAGAATTTTCAGAACATTTCAAAATATGTGACCCTATTTTAGTTTTTGCAATGGGCACAGTCCAAGTATATTAGTTGTGCTTTTAATATCGACTCCGAATTGTACAAATAGTCATGAATACTGTGAACATTGATTTCCTTAAGGGCGACGACTTGTTGGTCAGACTGAATTTGACTAACAGGAGATTTTACGTTATCATTATAAGTTCACGAGTAGAAATTGGCGAGAAATTGAAGTCTCATTATTTTCCCAAGTTTGGCGAGGGAGAACACGCGTTGGAGAAAGCAGTTGTTATTAAAGATATTGATGTAGTTAAAGGAATTTGGAAAGAACTTCAATTTAAAGATTGGTTTGTGGGGAGGATGAGGCTTCTGCTACTTATGCTGATACAGTAATCGCGAGAAATGGAGATACAATTTTTCAATAGTAGAAATTCATGTACGTCTCATATTAAATTTATAGAGTATTCAAAATTTTTGTGTTTATTGGTGAAAATAGACGATGCAAGATTTCGTAGTAGGTATTTTATCGGTGGAAAAAACAATTGGCGTTTTGAGACCGTTCTTAATACAAAACAGCTGTGCGATAAGTTTTATGATATGCGTGTTAGTGAGGCGTTATTCAATAGTATGACAGAGGAACTTGTAGCTAAAAGACCTTCTAAAATAGTTCTTAGGAAAGTGGGGTAAAATGAATGTAAACACCATTGTTGTTCTTCTACGTATTATTATTTATTTTAATTACATGACGCGGCATGCTGCAGCACGATTGTGTCTTCGCTGGATTCGTTTAAAATCCTTTTTGACTAAAACATGCTCGATGAACCAGTCCACCTCCCAGATGGTCTCTGGTGTTGTGTGCCCTGCCGCCAACAAGTATGCGGTCAACGCTAAACACATTTCGGCTTGCGACACTAATTGAATGGGGTGAAAGCATTTGGGACGCCATTGCAACAACGCGACCAACGGTCCGTAATCGCATAGTGTACGCGACGACTGACACTCCAAAGCAAACATATCCTCATTTTTGAGTAATAGTAATACTAATAGTACTTCATCTCACACCGAGACGCCACGCGTTCGACATGCATAGCTGCTCTTTGTATTGTGCCCGTAGCTAATTGCATTTTGAGTTAAAAAAGACAATGCAATACTGGCGCGATGTGCGTGTGCGTGTGCGTGTGCGTGTGCGTGTGCGTGTGCGTGTGCGTGTGCGTGTGCGTGTGCGTGTGCGTGTGAGGAACTATTGATGAGTAAGACAGAGGAACTTCTAGCTAAACGATGACTGAGATTTCAAGACCATTGTTGTGATGTTGTGAGCTATGCTTTCATGCACGTTGGGTAAAACAGGACAAAATATTGAACAAAAATTGAAAAAATGTGAAAAAACTATATTAAAAATTGAAAAACTATACTCTTAATTATTGTTAACTATTGTTTTTTCCAGACTAATAATAAAATCTACACTATGTTTTTTCTCTTTTATAGCTAGAAGTTTTTTATGGTATTTTTTGGATATATTGAGAATTAAATTATATTGTTCATCGTCAGCACATTGTATCATGTTAGGACAGCAAGTTATTTTACTAGTTTCTTTATCTTCATATATTAATTTTCTATAGAATAGTTTGTGTTTAAAGTCGCCCATTTTACTAAAAATGTCTAGAAGGGTTTCATCTTTGCTTGGTCTACCTCTGCCTTTTTTTTTTCTTCTAATTTTCATAAATTTTCCATATTTTTTCCGTTAGAGATTGGCATTGCTTGTGGGGCTTCTATAGCGTGCGGTGTTTGTAGAGTTTGCGGTAGAGCTTGCGTTGAATGCATAGGTTGCAGTGTCTGCACAGGTGGGAGCGATTGTATAGGTTGGGACAGCTGTACAGTTTGCGACTGTTGAAATTGGTTGGAAAAATTAACAAATGACGATGTTGAAGGGAAGTTGTACGTGGGAAATTGTAGTTCATTTGATAGTATTTGGGCTATATCGTCATTCTAAAATAAAAATAAACAAAAATTCAATAAAAATAAAACAAAATTTATATATATAAAATTGTTTTAAACTTACATTAGGTTGTTCTTCCTCCTCAGTTTCGTCTTCAATTTCTTCATCGGAAATATGCTTAAATTCCTTCCAACTTTAAAAGGCTTCCTGAAAATTGCTATTTGCAATTTTGCTTTGAAATGCCCAAAATTCTCTAAATGTTCCAACTGGATCACCATTATTTTTTTTTAATTGAAAGAACCAATCTGCTCGTTTTGTTTTCTTGTCCATGGCTTCTTGATTTCTGACTGATTTTTCGTTTTTAAAATCATTTTATAATACAGCATATTTTACTGTTTTAAAATTCTAATGATATTTACATAGCTGAAATGAGCTAAGGGAATTAGCATTTTTGACTGACTGATATGAATTACCCCTCTTAAAAGGAATTTTCGCTTTAAAATTGAGTGTGACATGAATTTCCCCTCTTAAAAGCTACTTTAAAATTGAGTGACATGAATTTAATTTTGAGACAAATGATAGCGATATTAATTTTATTCTGTTACAACGACGTTTCGATGCTTCTTGCATCATTATCAAGTTAAAATGAGTATTAAGATATCTAATTCTAAACTTAACGGTTCAAACTGTCATGTCACGTGATCAAATAATTTGCGCAAGCATACAATTTTTAAAAATTGCGCAGGACACATTACATTAACAATA
>JAODVM010106980.1:0-16079 GCA_025400095.1 Phenganax marumi | reverse complement strand
TACTGACGCGCAATAATACAATCTGTTGAACACTAAGGCTTTAATTATGGTTGTAAGTGTTTCCGTATCTAGCAAATCACTCCTTTATGCCAAGTTTGCATAATGAATCAGAGGAGATCGCCTATGGATAACGACATATGAAGAGACCACGATCAAGTCATAGTCAACTAACCATAAGTTCTTCTTGACTAGCTTTCAGCTCTGGTAATTTCGTAGAGAACGGTTTCACATTCTTTAACCTCTGTTCCAGCGAGTCCACCTTCGTTACAAAACCATCCAGCAATGTCATAAATTCTCCATGTTTCGCCAAGTTCTCTTTACGTGCCACTAGAGCGCCGCCCAGAAGATCGTTCACCTCCGTATACAGCTCGTCAACTTTCGTTACCTGCTCGGTAATCTCCGTGCTAGCATTGTCGTCTCCAGGCTTCTGTTCCAGGAGATCTTTGCTCGCATCTGTGGTCTCTTGGAGAACGTACTTTAAATTCGCAAGCTTTTGTTGTTGTTCCTAATAGAGCGAAATAACACGTATTTACTTGTGTTCCTCTCCACGGAAGTTTTTTAAGGCAGAAATGTTAGATTTTCTACCACCTGTTCGGACCTGCTAGCCAACGTTATTAAATGCACAAGTATCCTTAAAACAAAATCAATACAAAACAACTTTTTCTGTAGAGTAATGACACTCCTGCTCAATAGACAAGACAAATTGACCTCAGAATTTCGAAAAAAACTGCATGCTGACAAATTGTAATAGAAGGATATTTCAACAGTCTGTCGATGTTCCAATATCTTGGGAATCCTATCACCACTGACGAAATATAAAACACATCTTAGCTGAGCCTCCACCGTTTTAAAAACATGTGCAATGACATCATCCTAACATTTATATTTACGCTATATCCGCCTTTAGTGTACCAAGCAAAACAGCAAATGAAATAGTTCAAATTTCACCATTATCCAGTGAAACACACAGGTGACAGCACATTACTATCATAAATACATTACAACTAAAAGTGTTACAAACGGGTACTCGACCAAATCAGACTAAGAATACTTGACTGGAATGAATATTTACTCGACAGTACAACAGCAGCAATGCACGCACCGACGATTTGGTGAAATCATTCGTAAAGTGATATGCCTTCTCACTTCAAAACGCCAGCGTATAAAATCACTGACCACTATCGAGAGCACTTTGGAAAAGTGAATTTAATCCGAAGGTTTCCGCATGGCAACAGAAAATCGTATCAGGATACAGTAGCATACCTCCTCATTTTTCGGTATAAGTGTCAAGGTAAAGGCCCCAAATTTTGGCGGCTGAGCAGGAATGGATTTTTCAGTGGTAAATTGATGTCCGCCGAAATCTCCGCAAGAGTTGTGTGAAAATTCTACAGTCATTAATCTAGAGCCATCATTCAGATATTCGTCATCTTTTTGTTTAAATGTACACTTCGAAACTTCCATTGTTGAGAACGAGACTCCGCTCTTAATTTGCTAAAACGTACAAGTCTTAACACGTTTCTACAATAGCTGCTTCAGGCGTTTAAATATATAATACGAAGGCAAGTTCATCCAGACAGCAGAAATAAAAGCGACAAAAAATTATGCAAATATCAACATTCAGGAATAATCCATCAGCTGAAGTAATCCGCACTTGAATGACGCCAACAACGATGAATTAATAAACGATTGTGATATCCACCACTAGCACCAAGTCCAAATTTTGCAATTATTTACGTGGTGAAAGTGTCACATGCCTTGCGTCAGGGACTTAAGAGCTAACAACAAAATGCTAGCCGATTATAGGCATTAAAATTAATCTAGGTTGCTCAGATACAATATTCAAATGTTGGCGTCTCAAGATGGTGATAAAGAGTCTCTTTTATGTTCTTCCAATCCGTTTGCTATTTGTTTCAGGTCACGCTAAATTAGACGTGACTTCGAGAAAAACCTCTTTCGTTTTTAAAATAACAAGGTTTTCGTCTTATACAAACACAAACAGCTTTTTGACAAAGAAAATATCTGTATTTCACCTCAGCTTAAATATGTAGAAAAAGTAGAATAAACCATGGACAAAGCAAAAGAAAGAATCGTTTTGAAAGACTCATGCACGGTTTGTCAAACAAAACGAAAAAGGTCACTTTCTAATTTGACCCAATAACCACGGGTGACACACTACTGCCCCATTTTGCGGGAAAAATAAGTATGTCGATATTCTTGTATGAAACACGAATACACCTTTTTAAAACACATTTCCTGTCCAAAAATATATTTGCTTTTACGAAATTTCTTCCTAAATACAATTCTATCATCAAACAAAGTCCTCCACGCCAGTGATGAGTTTGGTCAAAATAAATATCATGTAACTGTTATATGATAACCGCAAGAAAAGTGCAAACTCGCGGTTTGAAGATAAAGTAGAATCATATATTAGTCAAACAATGGGCAGCTGTACTAGATTCTCGAAGTGTAACTGATCAGTAGTTATGCATACAAAGCTAAAATTTTCCATGAACGCTGAAGCGTAACAAGAACGCTTTGGAATCTTCTTCAAAAATTTTGTTACCGCATTTGGGCAATATTTACTTGATACTAGGCTCTTTTCAAATCTACACGGACAGTTATATAATATAGTTACGTTCTCCACAACTGACACGAGTCTTCAGAGTTCATTTTTATTTAACCTCTATTGCTCACGCACCAATGAGAAGGATCACCTTACAATCACGCTCAACCTCTCCGTGTGTGTGATTAAATTAAACTTACGATACAAGGTAGTTTTGATTCGTTGGCTAATATGGTAAATTGTTCTCGCTGGTAAGCGGTATCGAAACATCGATTCGAGAAACAAAATCACAGCGAAAGTCCCCAAAACATTTAAACAACTTATCGTAATCATTCAAATCATGCGTTGAAAACAAAGGATGTGAATATATTGGTCTTTGTACATAGCCTATATAGCAATGTTCATGTTGAATTGCCTGTGGAACAAGTGCGACATACTTGGCAAGCTTTCGGGTCTGAAACTCCGCATATGAGAGCTTCGATATAATTCAACAGCAAAGCACAGCTGCATATCGTGAAAGCAGCAGGATCATGGTATATATGCAATGCTTTTATAGTGTGGAGTAACATGTTTATTAACGTATAATTAATTTTCTCTCAAGCATATCTTAACTTACTCGTCTCGTTCGCCTACGACGCCTCCTTAGACTCCATAACACCGTAGTTATCAAAGAGCCCATGTGCATTCACGCTATCTTTCCTCCATATATTACACAAACTTTTCCTCCCACGGCATTGTCAAGGAGACAGTGGCAGACATGCTTGCAAAGCTAGAAATTTCTATACTCCCCCCCCCCCACACACACACTCTTTGAAATTTCAAACACAAAAATGCATTGAATGCATTGCTCTAGAATATGTCGAAATTGGAGAAAAATAGATCGTGACAATGGCCAGCTGCTTCCTTGCAGCTACTTGCATATACCAGTTATGCAATATAATAGCTTATCATTTTCTTTTTATAGTGAATATGAAACAAGCCAAGTTAATTGCTCAGCGGAGAAACTATAGCACACGATACTATAAAATGTTGCAGAGGTAGAACTGCTTAAATCTCGCAAAGGCCAACAATAAACGTTGTTTACATTTTAATGCAGTTTTCAAACCAAAACGTTTTCATCGGAAATTAGGGGAAAGTCCAAAGTTGTCCGAAACTGTCTCATATACTTACAAAAACGTTGTCCCGACAAGTGCTCAAAGACTGTTAAAATCATTCGAAATTTTCAACAAGCGTTAATGTTTGCCCGTTGAAGTAAAAAAAAAAATTGTCACGTTTTTTGTGCAAACCTACGGGCAGATGTGCAAATACTAGAGAAGTAGTAAGATGCACACACACTTGAGAGAAGGGTTGCCGAAAATTTGCATAGTTCTGCAACCTGGAAACGATGCAGCTACAACCATAAAACAACAATACATCCACTTACTTCCAATTCCTTTAACTGTTCTTTAATTTCCTCGCTATCTTTGGCTACAGGTTCCATAGACTGTACTTCATCACGGATCACACCAAGTCCTTTCTCCAACTCATCTATACCGCCGACAAACTTCTGCGTCGTTTCCAAATTGTCCTCAAGTTGACCGATAGCATCGTCCAGTTTTTTTATGGTCTCCGCAGTGGAATCTTTGAGATCAGAGTAACGGTCGTTGATACGTGACACGTTGTCGGGATTGTTGTCAATCCTTAAGATTTCGTCTCCTTTCTCATCGACACTTGGTAAAACCTGACTTTCGTTTTCCTTCAAGGCTTCCCGGACATTCTAGTAAACAGTCAAAAGTTAGGAACCACATCAGTACTCGAGGGAAATGCCCTGTTTTTCTAACATGAGGTTGTTGGTGTTTCTAGTGCGGAACCGGCTGATCAGTGCATGTTCAAATGGTTATGTCTCCATGTTGCGAGCTAGGATTGGTTCGAATTAGGGCTAGCAATAGACTCGGAGTACAAAAAAGTATATTAGGACTGCAACATGAAGATATTTTGACGTTAAAAGAAACTTACAGTACCTTCAAATTATTCAACTGTTCTTTCGCTTTATCAACGTCAAGTCCACACCAAGTCACACCATCCAATACATCATTTGCTTCTTTCAAACATTCCGCAACTGGTTTCACCACCTGTTCATGAGCTGCAACTGCCTCCTTCATTTTAGGGATCTTGGTCTCAACTTCATGTAATACACTACATATAGCACCCCATCGTTCTTGCGTTTCGTTGACATCATTCTGAACTGAGCCCACGTCTGCTTGACAATGCTCGAGCAGCGGCTTACTGGAAGATACGAGCTGTTCAACGATTGGTCCACATTCGTCCTTTTCTCTTTCGAGATCCTGAAAAAAATTTCATGTCGGCTAGTACAAAATTTCACAACACTGATTGGCGATTATAGCACAAATTCTTTAGCTATATCGCCAGTGTATGCTTTGCAGTATCGCTTCTCGAGATATCAGATAATATCTTAGCACAATCTTACCTTGGCAGCTTCCTCTTGTTTGCTCAGAAGTTCTGGTTCAGATGATACATTCTTAACGACCTCCATCTTCGCTTCCATGGAGTCAAGCAATGGTTTCACCTTTTCTAAGGCGACCGCATAATTCGCAGAGCACACAACCACTTCTTCTAATACTGACAGACGTTTCGTCACTTTACCCATGATGCCTTCCCACCGTCGTGTGACGTCAGAGATTTTCCCATCAAGTTCCTGTTTTTCAGGACCAGCGGCATTGTCGCTCATAGTTTGAGACTTGCTCTGGATTTCTTGGTACAGAGTCTCGTGTTCTTGAATATCCTTGAGCAGATCCTGAAATAAAAAGATTGATTACGCTAAGCTTTATTCCCGCAGAGATGGACAAGTCCTTCTCAACTTAGCTCCGTCTTTGTCTAAGGCCCGATTTACACTGGCAAAGTTTCTGTGATCAAAGTAGGAATTTTTCGTAGGAAAATTCTGTGTTCTGAAGAATTTTTAAGAAATGTCAGAGTGAAGTAGTTCATTGTTGAGCACTGTATTAGTTCTCTTAAATGTTTTTAGCAAATCCTTCAAAACTTAGGATTTACCTGTTTGAAATTCCCACTTTGATCACAGAAACTTTGCCAGTATAAACCGGGCCTAACAAACTATGCTAAGTTCAAAAGTTTAAAAAAGTTTTTTTTCCTGAAATTTACAAAATGTTTCTCTACCTCGACGTCTTTCTTTTGTGTTCCACACTCTTCAGGATTGCCTGAGATCGGATCCTCCTTCGCCAAACTCCGTTCCGTCGTCGTCAACCATCGTAAGAACTCGTCAAGATTATCATGGAATCCTTGGCTCTCGGTCAGCGCACTCTCAAGTTTCTCACAACGTTCAGTTACTCTGCGCCTGATTTCATTCACCGGTTCCTTCAATTTCCTTATTCTTTCATTCACTTCCTTGGTCGTCTCGGGATCGTCACTGTTCTCTGCGAGACTCAGACCCAGTTTTTCCACGTAATCCACGTCCTTGTCTCGCTTACCGACATCCTCTTTGATATTCTAAAAAATAAACAGTTTGTCATCACGAGTCATTTCACATTCAAAACAACTCACTCCTTACCTCGGCTTCTCGTAACTGTTTCTTGATTTCATCAGGCTCAGTACCAATCCCTTTACCATCCCAGCTCTTCACCACTTCAAATATCGTTATAACCCATCTCTCAATCACAATAATCTCCTCGTCAAACTCTTTCGCTTTGTCCGAGTCCGCTTTTTGCTTCTCTGCCAGATCTTTAAGATCAGCGGCTAACGCTCCGTACCTTTTCTTCGCATCTTCTAGCGCATCATTCACCGACCTGCTGTCGCCATCAAATGAATCTATTTTATCAATGGTCTTCTTACCAATCACGTCTAAATCGCCTACGTCTGTTGCAATGTTGTCCAATTCAGCTAGAACATCCTGAGAAAAAGAGTTTGTTAGCAAGAACGATCAGGCTTGAATAATTGGCCAATAAAACGCGTACGTTTGTACTTCTTTGAAAATCATCTTTAGCTGACAAGATCCAAATATTCTTCAGCCATTTTTAATAGTGTTTACCTGTACTTTCTGTACTTCCACTTTATTTTTCTCAACATCCACTCCTAAGGGATTGACAGATTTCAATATTTCTTCATCTCGCTCAAGAACTTCAAGAATAGGTTCTAGTCTCTTGTGGAACTCGCTGAGCAGTGCGTCCACTGTGCCCACTTTTGCTGTCACTTCTCTGAGATCAACCTGTAATTTCTCCCAGCGTTCAGCCACGTCATCAAACTCTTTCTTGACCTAATCAAACGAGAACAATTACAACTTCTTGTAAACTAGGCATATTATCACTTCAAGCGAAAATAAAATAATGTCAGTGTGATAAGGAGAGAAAGCGAACAACACTGTCATTATCATTATGCTTATCATTATCATGATCATTATCATAATCATGATCATGATCATGATCATTATCATTATCATTATCGTCATCATTAACAACCTTATCATTATCCTTCTTCGCTAAATCAGTGACATCTTTCCCAGCGTCCTCAAGCGTTGTGAATTCCGCTTTGTGACTCGATATTTCTTTACTAATCAGCGCCGCAGTTTCATTTTGCCTAGCGATAGTCGCTTGATCGCCGACCAACTTCTCAAATGTTTCCACTTTACGTTCAGCTGATTTCAACCAATCATTAAACGCGTCAGTTGTCTCTCGGAATATTTTAGCCAATGGGAAGATCTGTTAGAAACAATAAATATGTAAACATTCGTCTGACGCCACCAAATACCTCACACCATACAATCTCGAAATAATACAATAAGTGGGCACTCACATCGTCAATAACAGCAAAATTCTCCGAAGTTCTCTCCTTCACAGTCTCCCAACGTTTGGTGGCGTCATCAATCTTAGATTTCAATTCCTCTCGTTCATCCCCAGGCTCCATACTTTCCAAAAACTGCTCGCTTGCTTTCATCAGCTGATCATACACTGGTTCATTTTGTTGGATCTTGTCTTGCAGAGCCTAAATAAAAGATGTTTTCAATACTCGTTACATGAACGTTACTAGTAGTAAAGACTAGCCGTGTCTGGTTCATTGCCATCTTAATAAAGACCTCGCAGGCCACTCTATGCAGCGGTACACAGTAACCATTGCTTTCAAACTATACTCATTGAACAAGTTTACCTCAGCAGCTTGTTTTTGTTCTTTCACAGTCTCGTACACCGCCGAAGGTTGTTCATTCTCAGCGAGAACATTTTCCAACTCTTTCAAATCATTCAAGAAATCTTTGAAAGAAACATCAAACTCTTGACTTTGCATTTGAGCTCTCTGTAGCTTGGTACAGCGGTCGCATACACGAGCGTACAGCTCATCGTAAGGTTTCTTCACTGCTTCAAGTTTAGTACGAGTTTCTAAGCCTTTCATTGGTTCATCTTTGCACGCATTCACCAGCCAATCACATTCGCCCATTGCTTGTTGAAGAACTGGTCTCTTGTCCTCCACGTCAGACTTGATTTCCTGCAAAAAATACGAGATAAAACAACGTAATCCCATACTAGATTCCAAGAATTCCTGGGCTAATCCTAAACCTACCTCCATTTCTTTAAGCTGAACTTGTACAATATCCGGGTTAGACGAGACACCTTTCTGAGCATTAACTTTCTTATTCACTGCTGGTATCCAGTCCTCCAGATCTTTCACGGCCTTTCTGAAAGCTGTGCCATGTTGAACCTCATCCTGAACCTTAGCATGCCGCTGTGCAATACGCTCGCTGAGCTCAGCAAAACGCTGCGGCAGTACTCGGGATTTCTCGTGAACATCAACTCTGTCCGACGACTTCTCGTGCATGTCATTTAGCAGGTCGTCCGCGTCAGTGTTCACTTGTTCAACAGCAGGAGCGGCGCTGTTCAATTCTTCAACCATTGCCTATAGTGTATAGAAATGCGAATGTAAACAAGCTACTTTGATTGCACGACAAAGCAGTCTTTTGTTAGAAGGCTAGTTTTCACTATCAAAGTTTCTGTGACAACGGCATGCCTTCGCAAAACGGCACATTGGTACCTTCATTACCTTAACAATTTCAAGCTCTCCCTCGGCTTGTTCAACATCAGCGCCAAACGGCGATTGTTTACTGACAGCTTGTTCAACTTTAGTAAATAATTCTTCCACAGGTGCAAGAGCAGCATGGTACTTCTCCGATTTAGCAATGAGTCGAGCCAAACGATCTTCTTTGTCTTCGACATTCGCCGTCAACTCATCGTAACGTTTCGCCAAAAGCTCGGCTTCTTTTTCGATCACGGGCTGATCTACTTCCGCTGCTATTGTTACATCTTTAACCAAGTCACCAAGAGCATCACGGTCAGGCTTATGAGCATTTATATCTTTCCTTAGTTCCTACATGAAATTTTTGTCAATTATACAAGAAGAAGTTAGTACAAAATTAAACAGGAGAACCAAAAAGTAAAACAGCAACCTTCAATTTCTCGAGTTCTTGTCCAGCTTCAGTCTTCTTAACAGTTCCCGGTTCAATATCCGCAATTCTCTTCTCCACATTCTCCAACCATGGCACGAAATCATCAACCTTTGTCTTGTGTTTTTCAGCAAGAGAGTAAACCTTATCTATCTTTTCCTTCCTGTCTTCAACTTTTTTCTTAACCTCAGACCATTCATTGGTAAGTTCATCCATACGCTTCACTAATTCTTCCTGGTCCGCTCCTTCGTCTAAACTGCTGATCACACCTTTAGCAGATTTGGTCAGTTTATCAAACAATACTCCTTGTTGTACAACATCATCCATCAAATTCTCTGCTTGTACTTGTTGGTTCTTCACTGTCTCGTACACGGCTGAGATCGGCTCACCTTTAAAAAAAATAGTTGACATTTATATAAACAATGAACCTGGGACCTCTCTACAGTGCTTACTTGTAAAAATATTTGAAAAATTACAGTACCTTTGGCTGTGACCCCGGCTATATCTCTCATACTTCTGTCAAAGTCATTCAAAATCACATCGAATTCTTCCGTTTGCATCAAAGCACTTTGAAGCTTCACTTCGCGTTTGTTCACAAGCGCTTGCAAGGCCTCGAGAGGAGCGGATACACTCGCGAGTTTTTCGTGGACCTCACGCATGACGTCAGGGGACTCGTTCGAATTGTCAATCAGCCACTGACCAGCGTCTTCTGCGCTCTTCACAATGAATTTCTTGTCTTTGATTTCATTTTGAAGTTCCTAGAAGACAAAAAAAAATTTGAATACTATTGCTCACTCTCTTCATCGCAAGCATTCGCCAATTAAAATAGGGTGACTATGCATTCAAAATTTTTCAGTTGATACGATCAAATAAGAGCTCGAAGTACCTCAACTTCGTTCAGCTGTTTTCTGATGGTTTCTGGTTGCCTGCCAACAGGCTCTCTCAGCACGCGCGAGTCTTCAGCAGTCTCGGTCCAGTCTCCCAGGCTTGACAGGGCATCCAAGAACTGAGTTGCTTGACACAATTCTTGCTCGCTTTTTTCAACGACTTCTTCCAACTTTCGCTTGAATTCCTTGAAACTTTTCTGAGTTTCCGCAACTTCTTGTGCGACCTCTTCACCATCCGTCGTGTCTCTTCCGAGAATATCAAGCAAACTTTCGCCCGAACGCTGAACCTGGAAAAAATGCGATCTTGAGCGATGAAATACACATGACAACGGTATACTGATGTATTGTATGAGGTAGAATAGCTCGTTCATGTTCTGGCAGTTAAAATGAACCAACCTTATTCACATCTCCTTCGCTAAGCTCCAATAAAGCAAGTTTTTCTTTCGCTTTTTCTCGTCTTTCTTTTGCGGCATCACGATTTACTCCACAGGGCTTACACTCGTCAAGGAATTTGCTTACATCCTCGAACGGCTTCTTACACGCTGCCCGGGCTTGCTCATACACTTTTGCTGCATCCATGAGAGACCCTAGTTGTTTCTGCTTGCTACTTAGCATATCCACCAATGCTTCCCAACGTCTCTTAATATCCTGCATCTCGCCTTCGACAATGTATCCATCAGCTTGAGCAAGATCCAAGGTCGCCGAAGCATCTTTGGTAACTTCCCCAAACTCAGGCGTATGTTCTTGAACATCTTGCAGAGCCCTAGTAACTAATTCCTGTTGCTTAGCAACCGCTTCAGAATCACGTGTAGCTTGCTGGAGAGGAAGGAGGTATTTCTCAGTCGCTTGTAACCAAGGTACAAACTTGGTAGTGGCGGTAAGGTAGTCTTTAGCAACAGGTCGTACTTCATCAAGCTTCTCGGCATGAGATTGTGTTTTCCCAACAGCTTCTTCCCAACGTTCGCTTGTGTCTGACAGTTTCTGCGCAAGATTCTCACGGTCAGGACCCACCTCAGCTTCTTCTACAATAACTTTGCCGTTGGCCATGATTTTGTCAAACATTGGTTGATACTGCTCCAAGGAGTCCTTGACGTCCTATAAAATAATATCACACAGCTTACAAAAACATCCTTACGACTTGAAGGCCAACATCAAACTAAATCCGACGATGACAATGAAACGGTTCTAAAACGAAACATTTCAAAGAAATGTTGGAACACAAAACTCTACCTACCTTATTATCTTTCGTTTGTTCCTTCACCGTGTCATAGACAGCAGAGACAGGACGTTGCTTAGCAACAGCTTCTTCAATGGCGACCAACTTTTCCATGAAAGTGTCAAATGCTGTATTGAACTCCTGGCTTTCAAACAACACCTTGTCGAGGCGTGCTTGACGTTGTTGAATCTTGGAAAGCAGTTTGTCTAGGTTAGAGCGGACATTGGTGATCTTTGAGCGCACATCTGGGGCAACGTTGGAGCCATCTCCACTTTGAGTTATCAACCACTGACCAGAGCTCTCAAGAGAAGCTACTTCTGCTTGTCTCTTCTCGAGTTCATTCTTCAAAACCTACCGAAACAATTGCTTGATTAAAATCTGAGTGTATTACTTTGATTCGACCAGTTTGGATAGCCTTTAACGGTTCTATGCAGAATTTACCAGAAGCAGTTATAGTCGCTATCTTTGGTAATTTAGATACCTTTTTCTCAAGACTACTTTGCAAACAACAATGAAACCGTCTCAAAATGACATGGCGTCTTTTCTTAGTACCGTTTGCTAAGCGACACGGGCAGGTTGCCATATCGTAAGGAACGCATCATTTTAACATTTATTGATTAATAACATCTCACATGAAACTTAGTTGATGGAAGAAGATTCCTGAGCATTTTCAGTGGTTTTAATCTTGTATAAGTATATTCACTAATTTGTAGAGCTAAAAGTGTGTTTAGTCACATCATATCCAAATAAAATCAGTTCTAAATGTCGAAATGCTACAGCACTCTAGCATATAACTTGTTCAGAGCTAGAATAACTTTCAAACTCATATTCTTAAAAATCTAATCAACAGGGACCCAAGCTTTCTTATTCAATTCATTGTTCTCCGTTTACTGTTAAGAAAGATCAATAGAGTATGGCATGCTTGCTTTCATTTCACACAAATCAATGATTCCAAAAATCAATGTTTTGTGGACATTGCTCTTTCAATCAATCTGATACAGTATAGAAGACAGGTACCTGTCATTTGTTGACTGCCTGAATGCCATCTAAACGACTAAGAGTTACTTCAAGGTCCTGACCTAAGCATGAAACTGGATTATGAAGCTGAGAGACAAACTCACCTCAGTTTCCTGTATTTGCTTTTTGACAACATCAGGCTTGGTGCTGATTGGCTGCAGTTCTGACGCTTGCTGCTTGACGGTCGGAAGCCATTCGGTGAGATCATCGTAGGACGTCGTAAACTTCTCGGCAACGTCGTTGAAGTCTTCAAGACGTTTTATAAGATCGTTGAGATCAGCTTGAGATTTGATAAACCCGTCCGTAGCATCGGTAGCATCGCTTGCAAAATACTCTGCTTCGGGTCTCGTCGCAAGTTCTTTTTGAAGTTCGTTACCAGAGCTGGTCAGTTCTTCCGCGATGGGCTTATGTTCAGTTGCTTCTGCTAAGGTTTTCTACGAAATGACAAAAAGTTAGAACCACTTATAACTACACTGAATTCTACCGTAGAAACGTTTAGCTCGTCTTCACACATCGTGATTCATACGTGATGATCTACAGACTTTATTGTCACTGATCATTGATGAATACATTCTTTTGCTCATTCAAAGTCATATTCTTCTTCACTGATTACCAGAAATGGATGGAAGGTTATCGCTGATGAATTACAATGTATAAAATATAGGCTATCTATATAACATTTCTCATCTACCTTTGCTTTTACAAGAGTCTCCTTCAACTTGTTATCGTCTAACTGATAAAGATCCTTGGAAGTCACTATATCCCTCATCTTCTCATTCACGCTGCTGATATCCTCCAATGCTCTCTGATGTCTCATCAAAATTTCCTTCACTCTTTCCGTATCAGTTTTCTTAACTTCCACCTTATTTTTCAGCTCATTCCATCGCCGCTCCAAATCTTTCGCCTCCGTTTCTGTGACAAGAACATCCTCGCAGACGTCAACTACCTTTCCTACCATAGCAACGTAATCTTCGTGGACTCCCGCGTGGGCTTGCACATCTTCGGAGAGATCTGCGAGGCGTTGTTCAACCTTCTCAATATTATCTTTATTCAACGGCACCTCATCAATACTTGCGAGTTTTCGTTCAGCTTCGCTTAACCAGTTCACAAAATCTTCTTTACAAGTGCTGTAGCTCTTTGTCAGTGGCAAAGCATTTTCCAAGATTTCTGCGCGAGTGTTAGCTTTACTCAAAACATCTTGCCATTTCGATGTCAATTCCCGAAGTTCTTCTTTCAAAGAAGCGCTGTCCGACTCCTCAGGGGAAGACTCCAATAGACCCTGCCCAATTTCCATAACTTTCTCATACACAGGTTCTTGTTGTTTCAAGGAACTCAAAACGCGATCGGCATCATCTTTTTGCTCCTTCGTTTTCTCATACACACTTGATACTGGCTGCAAAGAGGTGACCCCAACTTCCAAAGTAGACAACTTGTCTTGCAGCTGTTCCATCAAATCTTCATAATCTTTACCCTTGATCGAAGCTGCTTGCAATTTTCTCAGCCTGTCTTCCAGTTTTCGAGTAACTTTCTCCAACGGGACTCTCACATCCGAGATTTTATCTTGCACAAACTTGACCGTTTCAGGATTGTTATTGTTTATATTTTCCACATCCACAGCAAACTCCTCCACAGCTTCAATCTTTTCCCTATACCTCTCAGCGTCTTCAAGCAGAGATTCTGTTTCCTGGAGCTGTTCGAAAATCACGCTCGGTTTTGCATTCACTGACGACAAAGCCTCGACTTCATCTACTAAACTCGGTAATCCATCTTCAATCGTCTCATAAATCATCCATAGTTTCACAATAGTGAGGACGTTATTCTGACTAGTTATAAAGAATTCGACCAGCTCGTCTTTGTCGATGTAATATCGCTCCATTGCATCTTTCATTCGGGTCTCTAGTTGTTGAGTGGACGGAGAATCTTTGTTAAGGTGAGTCAATATAATGGCGCTGAATGATCTCATCTTTTCAATCTCCTCTTCAGCGTCCGCGACTTTCTCCATCAATATTTCTACGCTTTCAAGGAATGTCAACACTTCATGTCTATCAACTCCAACAAAACGACCTGCTTTGAGAGTCTCTTCTGTCTCCTCTAACACAGCATCGAGAGACCTCGCACAGTTGTTAAACTCCGCAACAAGATCTTTCACTTCAGCCAAACTATCTTGTTTCGTCTTTGCTGTAACCTTCAGTGCTTCGTAACGCTTTCTTTCACCCACCATAGTGGATTCAACAATCTCCTCGTCCGCTTCACAAACTTCGGTCAATTTCTTGCAGGTTTCTTCGACGCTCTCCAGCATTGCCTTCTTGCCACGAATCTCATCAACAATTTGTTTAATCACTTTCATTTTCTGCTCAATGCTCTCGCTGTCAAGTGAGTCCAAGTTCAAGCCACTCACGCGATTTTCGGCGTTTGTCAGCCATTGTGTGAAGCTTTCTGAACCTCTGTCGAAATCTTTAGCGTCAGGGAGAACGCTCAAAACTGCAGCTTTTCGTTTGTTCAGTTTCGTATTGAGATCATCCCAGCGTTTCTCGAGATCCGACAGTTTCTGCGCGGTTTCGTTCTTGTCCACTCCCTCGGGAAGATTTTCCAGAACCTTCTGACCAACCATCTTGACCTTTTCAACTATTGCTTCTTGTTGATTGACAGTTCTCTCTAATCGTTCAATTTCATGAAGTTGTTCGGAACATTTTGAATACAAAGCAGAAACTGGCAGCAAACTGGCTAACTCGTCTTCAACGCTCGCGACTTTTAGACTAAATTCTTCAAAGTAATCAGCGAACTGTTGAGCTTGAAGAGCAGCGGTTTCCAGTTGATTCTGTCGCTGACTTACTTTCGCGGACAGTTTGTCGACGGGCTCACGTGCCTTCGCGATACGCTCGTGAACTTCTCGGATGACTCTCGGATCACTCGGAAGATTTTCGACTAACCACTTGCCACACTCTCGCAAATCTTGTGCGTCAGCACGAAGCTGTTCAATCTCGCTAGAAATGATCTCGTTTTCACGCAACTGTTCTTTGATGACGTCAGGCTTCGTGCTTACTGGAGCTTGCTTTTCAAACTTGTCAGCTTGCAAGGGCACACTTGATTCCAGTTTCCTCTCAAGTTCATCGAAAGTCGCCAAATACTCCACTTCATTTTCCAACGTGGACTTCAAAGATTTCAATTTGTCTGGTACACCCTCATACTTCATGTTAATATCATTCACCGACTCCTTCATGGCAACTGCTTCCGGATCAGTTTCTTCGGAGTCTTTTGTCAAGTCTTCGCACAGGTTCTGAATTTTCTCGGCCAACGGTCGTCGTTCCTCGATAGCTGCAAGGAGCTCTTCAATTTTATTGATATCTTGTTTAGCAACCCCATCACTCAAGCCATACGGCTTTCTCTCGCTCAGTATAGTTTCGCAAGGTGTAAACACTGCCTTCATGATGTTCACTCCATCCGTAAAACTCTCCAACGCCTCTCGTCGTTCCTCGAGTTTAACTTTAGAACTCTCAAGTTTTTCCCGCAGCGCCACCCACCGCTTCTCCGCATTTCCCAATTCTGCGTCCACGACCTTCTTATCTTCCTGAGCAGTATTAATGAGATTTTCACCGCATTGCTGAATCGACTCGTAATCGCGGGCTCGTGTTTTGACGTCATCTTGTATTGTTCCCAGTACTTTTAAAGCCTCTTGGATGTTCTCTCGTTTCAGGGCAATCCCTTGAACCAATTGAAGTTTTGTTTCGGTTGCAGACAGCCAGTCAATGAACGGTGACTTTAATTCGTTGTATTTCTTCGCTAAAGGCAAAGTTTGTCCAATGTCTTTTTCATAATTATCACTCTTTGCCTTCACTTCATTCCATCTGAAAACAATAAAAACATCCATGTTTCACATTTGCACAAAACATTATTATTATTATTATTATTATTATTATTATTATTATTATTATTATTATTATTATTATTATTATTATTATT
>JAODVM010106869.1:0-16083 GCA_025400095.1 Phenganax marumi | reverse complement strand
ACTGACGAAGGTCCGGGTTAACGGACCGAAAGCTTTGCAGTAATAAATATACGTGGTGTATCCACAAACTGATGCTTTTATAGGTAATGTGCAGTTGAAATTTAGAAAGTATCATAAGACACTTCGCGTGTACTGAACATTCATTCACAAGCAGTGTTGAAATTCTGGTTAATTTTGACTTATCTAGGATTCACACAATTCCCAGCGTTCCAATAATCGATTGTTTTCAAAAAATTCGTCAACAAGTTAAGTGCTATCTTCAAATGGCGGGCACCATGAGGAAGCAAGAGTTGCAAGAGGTACGTGTAATAATCTACGAGTTATAAATTTCACAATAGTATAAATACATGCTTATATAGCATGTAATTTTCTATGTTCAGGGTCTTGAAGTGATAGAAAGTACGAACTTGAAATATTTCTCTAAAGAAATGACCGCGGAGTTCTATGCATTGAAAGGAACTTTCTTAGCGCAAATAGGAAGGTAAATGATGTTTTGTTTTTACTCTATGAGATCCGGGTGCGGTAAGCGTGACAATGCTCATCATATCAGCCTCCCCTTCCAAAATGTCTGTTAGACTAGACACTTCATGCTAATTTTCTGGTCTTCCAATCAGCTTGTATAAAGTTATCAATAGAATTTTATATCAAATTGATTTGAAAGACATTTTCAAAAATGATTGTTATGTTTTTAGATCGGAGGATGCAAACAAAGCATTTTCTCAAGCAGTTCAGATGCATGACAATCTTATTAAAGGCTGGGCTTTGTGGGGCGATTATTTGGATAATATTTTTGTGAAAGAAAGGTCAGCTAAATGATCTGTATACACTAGTATAGGAATCTGTTTTTTCAAATCTGGCTGGCGTATTCCATCATGAAAACTCCCGCAATTTGCCTCAACGACCTCATCAACTCTAACAGTTCTCCAGTTTCGTCAAGTGATTTCATTCCTGTATCGATATATTACAGAACTATGAGCTTGGGAGTGTACGCCATCATATGTTACATGCACGCATGCAGAAACCCGAATGAAGCGAAATGCCGCAAGTATCTAGCCCGAACAATATGGCTGCTTACGTATGATGATGACAAGGTGCGAATCAATATGAATTGCAGTATATACAGTTCTTCACGTATATAATTGAGCATCTAGTTCGCTGCATCGATTTTGTTTAGTGATTTAAAAGTTCGAAGTAATTATGTTTAGGATTAAAGAAAGTGAACTTCGTCCATGAACATTTGATTCTAGCCAAAGTTTGAACCATGGCTCCTTATAGAAAGTTGTTGATTTTTCATATTTTACGGCTGCTTTTTGTAGAGTTGTCTGGCAGAAGCTTTGGATAAATACTGCGTTGGTGTTCCCCCCGTTCATTGGCTGCCATGGTACGTCTTCCTTGGTTCATGATGTGAATTCACTGCTTGCAAAGCATTACGATAAATTTATGCTTTGTAATTAGTTATTGTGATCTCATTAAAAAAATGCGTCCCTTTGATGCCCTCAAGCGTATAAAATTAGGAGCCAGTATCAAATTAAGACATTGTGCACATTTATACCGTTGGACTCATTTGGAAAAGAAGCGCAATGTATCCTTATGCAATAACTTGTTTTTCATGAACTTAAATGTATTGAAAGATTTCGGAAATGATAAAAGATAATAATTTCCAACAGAGAAACAAAAGAAAAGTTTTGAAGAACTCAATATTGCAATATAATGGATTGCCGCGATAGATGTGAGGTAATATTAAATTTTCTCCATTCCAGGGTGCCTCAACTTCTTACTTGCCTTACGCGAAAAGAAGGATCGAAAATTTTAAGTCTGCTTCTGCAAATTGGACGCGTGCACGCGCAGGTAATTTAGAAAAGCTTATATAGTTATATAAGCAAACTGTAGGCCACATTGTGTAGCGGAACAGTTGAAAATTCCAATGGCAGTAATCATGCCTGTCAAGATTTGTTGTCAACACTATATTTAAAAACTTCTAGGCTGTCTACTTTCCTATACGAACTCTCTATCTTACGCTCAAGCTGGAACATCGAGAAAAACGTAAGTGTAAACTGTAAACCTTGACTGCTGGCGATGTGTAATGCAGTGATTTTTCTTTCGCTGATGGGTGCGCATCATATAGACGGAAAAACTGTCAAACGTAGGGCGACAGGTGGATTTCAATACACGTCACGGAGCAGCGAACAGTATTCAAATTCTGCGGTATTTTTCAATCTTTTGAGGGCAAAAAATTCAAACTTATTCTCACTTTTTCTGTGTTTTTCGTCACATACAAGACTACTACATATATATAATGAAAAGAATCAGTATTGTTGTGAGCTGACTATTAACTGCTGTCATCCAAGAGTGTCCAGTGAATCCTGGCTATATTGAGTAAATTATCATGCAGAAAGGATAAATGCTAGAGAACCTTGTGCTAGGAATAATAAGGCTTTCGAACGAAACACACAAAAGTTTTGTTATTTCTATGTTACATTGTAGAGCAACAATGAAGCCAATGTGCATTATGTTTGGTCTTTGCGAGCATAGTTTTTGCGCAAATCTGGCCGAGACGAACCTTGAATATTTTTTTTTCTTTTTCAGATAAACTGGAGGCAAACTCAGGTCAAAAAATCAACAAACAAAATTCAACTCCAACAACCACTACTGCTGATGGCTCCACTACAGTCAACACGACATCAAGCACTACTGCCAGTGAAAATGAGAAATCGGATTCTACTTCAACAACTGCTACAACATCTTCCATAGATACTACCGCTGTGGCAACCAAAACACCTGTGGTAAGCTAGTATAGCGTTTCTGGTTTTCATCCATCGCAGCTCATCGGTGATTGTTGCTGACTCGTCTGTAATGATTGATAGATAAAATCTTTTGTCTAATGATACACATTCTTTTTCATTCGTCTCCGCCGCTTCATCATCCCCACCGATGATTTATGATATATAAATTATAATTAAGCAGGCAATATGTGTTTTTCTATAATGAAAAGCCATAAAGAAAGACATCTCTAACTTATTTCTTGCAATCTTCAGGCTCAAAATGGTGCTGCGGACTCGCCCGGGTCAGACACTGCTTCGAAGTCGAACGATGCAACTGCCACATCCAGTACACCGGGTGAGAATATTCTGCATGTCGCTTATATAACAGCACTGTATATTTCTATATTATAACCGTCCATGAACAATGATTTCCAACAAATGAACCATAGTGAAAGTTGAGATACCTCATTTAAGTAGATAGCTATGTTCATGTGGGTGAAAAAGTGAAGAAAATGCGAACATTTGCAGCGAAAGCTCTCCACCAGCAGAAATTAGTGGGATCTGTATTTGTGCTTTTTCTGCTGTCTTACTCTAATACCTCGTGACAACTGGTTTTAGTTTTACTCTTTAAGGTTCTTTTGAGGCACAAGCTTTTGTCTATATCTAGCGCAATTTCATCCGTGCTATATGTTTTGGTACAAGTATGAATCGGTGTGATGATCTCTATACATCGTACTCTGCATTTCGATCAATGTTGTATTTTTGTTAGGATCTGTGGGTCAAAGTGGAGGGGAACCAGTGCGAGTTACACCCTCGATGTGGTTGTGTAGTCGTATTATGCATGCTTTACGAGATCTTCATCCCACGTTGCTCGCCGCTCTTGAAGGCATAGTTGATCAGGTAAGGCTCTATTGACTGCCAACTCGTATTAAAGAACTTCATTGGAGTAACAACGACCACATAGGCTATAAAAATTAGGAGACAGTTCGTTTATACCGTTTTTATTAAAGACTAATCGTTATAGTTATGTTGTACATTTTATTTTATATTTTCGTAGATGGTGTGGTTTCGTGAGTGCTGGCACGAGGAAGTACTACGACAATTACGTCAAGTTTTGACCAAGTGTCACCAAGTTGCGTTTGAAACGAGAACTGACGGTATTTCTACGGCTTTACATAGTACTGACTTTTTAAATGACTATTGGTATAATTTAGCTTTTCTACGATACTTTATTGCACTAGTACTTCATGCAATAACTTACTCTTTCAGTTTCCAATGCGAAAATAACGCCTCATACAATGAGTTTCGTAAAGAAGCTTGTGAGTACGTTTGGAGTTGGCTTCGAGTTTGGTAGTTGTACCTCTCAGCAGTCCAGTTCTACAGCGGGATCAGAGTCGTTGGCAAGAAGAGCTCATGCGACCGCGCAAGATCCTATGTTTCAAAAGTTGAAAGAACAGTTCACTGCTGATTTTGACTTCAGGTTAGCTCCTATTACACTAGTATCTGATCCACGATTCCAATGAACGCGGTAGTCGATACAATACGAGTTCTGACGCGCTCTCTTGTATGCCTTTTTAGTTTGCCAAGTTCTCTAGGACTGCATCATTTGATTGCAAAACTGAAGAAGTGGATCAAGATACTAGAAGCTAAAACGAAGCTCTTATCAAGGTACGATTATATTTGCACGCGAGCAGTGAATAAAGTTATGATCTGGAAATGTGTTTGCGAAGGATCGCTGGACTCATTTGTTCTCTAGCCTGCATTATATTTGTGCTGTACTGTTGTAACTGTATGGCCTGGGTTGGCAATGAATGTGCTTAAAAGAGAAGAACTTTCAACCAACATGTATATTCAAATAGGATCAAATTCGATTATTGACCGTCTTCTCTTCATAACTTGTTTCCTTTTTTCAGTTCGTTTCTCTTGGAAGAAAGATGTCGTTTTCTTAGTGCTTTTTCCGTTTCAACAGCCGACGTGGAACTTCCTGGGGAATTTCTCATGCCCAAGTCAAATATTGTATGTTAAACTCGCTAAACGAAAACGAGAGTGTCTGAGAGCTGGCAGCACTTTATCGACTTATTCTTAATAGTTTGCCAATGCTTGGAAGTGCTTTATTTAAGTTAAGTCGTAGCAGTTATACTCATCTGTCTTTAGTTTGTTAGCATAAAGATCCAATTGTATTTTGTATTATTACAATTTGAGACTGCTCTCCTCGTATGAGGTTCTCGTTTGTGCTTCTAACTGTCTGTGTTCTTAGCTGTTCTTTATTAGATTTGAACCAACGATTTGAACGTGTATTTTTTGCACTCTGTATTTTCAGCATAGTCATTACTGCATCCGTATTGCTCAGTTCATGCCTCGTGTTGAACTCGTTCAGAAACACAATATGTCAGCGAGGAGGTTGTTTATCAGAGCGAATAACGGGAAGGTATATGCCTACTGTAGTTTGTAGATTTAAAGAACTTGTAAAACCACAGGAAGTAAGAAGTTCTTGTAACTTTTCAAGGTTTTCAATCATAGCGATTGAATTTTTGTTCCATGATGTTGTAGATCTATCCATATTTGGTCGTGAATGATGCTTGTCTTTCCGATTCACGGAGAGAGGAGAGAGTATTGCAGCTGTTGAGAATACTGAATCTATATTTTGAAAAGCGCAAGGTGATTAGGATAATGATGTTTTCTTTTTGGACTCGCGTTGTTAGTTTATGCTATTGCTTAATATCCATATTTCAATGACTTCGTGCGTCAAATCTCGTTACTATAACTTGTAGTGTGTACAGTAGCACAGCCTTTTGAGTCAATACTGACAGGCTTTGTCCAATTGGTTGGTCGTACAGCATGTGTAATGTTTACTCATTGTAAATGTTTACCCAGTGTCACCCACCGTCTATATATTTCACACCAGGAATCAAGCAAAAGACATCTCTTATTTACTGTTCCTCGAGTGGTCGCAGTTTCACCACAGATGCGATTAATTGAGGTAAGTCATCTTTCCTTCGGGTGTTTTTTCAACTCAAGTCCTTCTATATGATTGTCTTTTCGCCGCACATGAATGTTGTCATTTAAAATTCTACCATATTTTGTAGGATTCACCGTCTGCAGTTACGCTGAAAGATGTCATGAAAATAGTAAGTCTTGAAATCTCAAAAATCAAATATCATCCAACTTGATAGCAGCTCATTCTCCTAACTTAAGGTCTCAGTGGTGAGTAAGTTAGTCTAGCATTATAAATCAGAAGACAGAGGCAATAAGAACAACGTTATAGTACATAATATGTGACAAAGGTTGCTCTTCTCTTTAATTGACTATAATAAAACGTGGCGTCATGTCGATTTTACCATGATTCTTAGCGCGAATAATTTTTACATGGGGTGAAAAAACCAGAAGTTATGTCGCTTTGAACTGAGCAAAGTTGTCGACTGGAAAGCTTGTCATCTGCAGTTTAATGCTGTTTAGGCGAAATTCGTCGACCGTTACTTTAGTCAACGGCTTAGAACCGTAAAGGATCCTGGTAAAAACGACAAGCATCCATCCTTTCATTACGGTGGATTAAGCGGAATGTTCTGATGTTCGGTATACTGACAAACAATATATGTTATTTAGCATTATACTAGGAAAGGTATTGATGAAGACACGGCAGTTTCAATTTACTACGAAAGGTTGGCAGCTGTACAAGCTAGAGGGGAACAAAGTACCCATCAAGTTCTCAGAGATATTTTTAAAGAGGTAAAATATATTTTTATTTATCCAAAATCATTTTGAGTGAAGTGCGTATACAAAATAACTTGCTTAATATTTGCTAACCAGATTCAAAGCACCATCGCTCCTGAAGTTGTTTTAAAAGAATGGGCACAGCGCACTTATCAAGATTCTGCTGATTACTGGACGTTTAGGAAACAAGTAAGCGAAGTTCTTTCCACACGCCTTGGGAATTAGAAAACAAGAAATGAAAAATTTCTGCCATTCAAAAACATGAAAATAAATAACGCTATGAATTATTACCACCCTCAAATTATTACCACGTTCGGTAACATACGTCACAAAGTCTAGTTTATAGACGTTTTTATAGTTTTAACTAAATTAGACAAATTCAGGATCCGAAAAAAATTGAGCATTTTTTACTGGCATTGGTCTATAGGGAGTTATTGATAACGGTAGTGGTTTCTCTCTATTCAATTCTCTTTTCTTCAGTTTACAACGCAGATGGCTTTGCTGCAATTTGTCGAGTTTACACTGCATCTGTCAAGACTGTCACCAGAGATGTTGCAAATCATTCGCGAAAGTGGCAGATTGAATGTTGGTTATTATAAATTTGAGATCGACGATAACAAAGGTAAAATATGATAGGATGCGTTTCCCACAAAACTGAAGGTTCTGCTTGCAAGCAGAAAGTCATCTGTATAGGTTAGTGTTATGTGCTTGTATGACTTATATTTGTTCCAACAACAAATTGATTTGGTGTAAGAACAACAAATTGATTAAAGTATAAGCGTTATAAATCCTTTGTCTTCTCCCTTCTTCATGATTTATGTTTCTACAGAATTATTAAGTTACATTCGTTTTATTTTCTCCAACCAAAATATCGAAAATTTGTGAATGATTACACTTCTTTACTTGGTTGACATTTATGTATTCGGAACTATTAGTGAAGGATGATGTTTATCTAATTTTATAGGCGAATTAGACGCCAATCGTCCAGTACCGTTTCGACTGACACCAAACATCAGTGAGCTGATATCACCAGTTGGTATTGGCGGTGTATTGACGTCATCTATGGTTGCCGCTGCACGATGTTTGGTAGACCCGAAGTTTAGTGTGGACAGCATTTTACGAGCGATTATACGAGACGAAATGATCTCGTGGCATAAGAAGGTAGTTCACCCCCGCCAGCTGATTATGTTTATGTTTTCACCATGCTTGTTTGCTTGCTTTTTGTTTGTTTGCTTTTTTTGCTTGCTCATTTCTTTGCCTCGCGTTTACAGACGTGATGGACGCATGCCAAGGAGTAACTGATTAAATTTTGATAGAACTCGGCATTTGACTTGAACAAGTCATTGCCAGTTTGCATTGCATGACCAGTTGTTCTTGCTAGCTTAACCACTGATTAACGGCACAGTGTATATTTGAAAATCTTTGAGCTATAGTGTCCTAACGCGAAATGCCCGTCCAATTTGATCACGAAAACCTTGATAGCGTAAAAAAGTCTAAAATATTAAATGTTTTTCTTGTAGAAACTCGATGCTCAACTACACTCCAACGTGCAGTCGTCTTCTGAACAAATTGACAATGAAGTTTTGATCAATCTAGTGAACAGTGCTGTTGGTTCTATCATGACTCGCCTTCAGAGTAAGTATGCACGACACTGAGTCTGATCACGGGTTTTCATGTGTCATCATTAACAGCGCTTGAAAAAACTTGTATATTTTAATCTGTTTCAGATTTGGCTGAGTTTGAAGGAGCTGAAACGAAAGTGACTACATTGGTTGGAGCTGCGATGAGCCCAGATAATTTATGTCGTATGGATCCTGCTTGGCATCCGTGGTTATAAAAGATCGAAGCGTGAAACTATTTTAGCCCACGCATACTTGTCAGTACCAGTAGCGAATAATGAGTAAAGCTGTTTTAGGCCCTCGGCTTGGATTTGCATGACAACAACAGAACCTGCAACTTTTTGGTAACATACTGATGCATTCTACCATCGGCCATAAAATCGTTTTTTGCGAAGTTAAACATAGCTCTTACAGTTGTAATTTATTTCGTCTATCATCTGTATATAAAAAACGTTAGTTCTCCTTTGTAAGCTATCGCCACTAATAATTTTACCGTATTTGTAATTTTATTTAAAAATATTGTTTAGGAAACAGTTTTTAGAAACGTGGTATAAATTAAGGGATGGTTTTCATATGGTCGTAATTGTCGTAGATGAAAAGTGACTATCCTTCTCTAATGCCAAAATATTCTATTAATAATCTCATTATCTACTGATAATTGCTTTACTAATAATTAGTTGGAAACTGTTGTTATTTGGCTCTTTAGAAAGATCGTGACTCTAACTTTACGATAATCACCACTTGAAATAGGCGTACATGAAGTACTCCAAATTTAATTTCAATCTTCAAAAAAAGTTTCATTGATTTCAAAGATGGCGACTTCGAATAACGTGTTACAGAGCGCTATGAAATCAGCGTCCTACAATGTCATCCTGCAGGTGTCCTTGAGGATTATCACTTTTCTCATGAATGCTTTCATTCTAAGGTTCATATCTCGCGAGACCCTGGGTCTTGTCAACGTGAGATTGACTCTACTTTACACGACGATCTTGTTCTTGGCCAGAGAAGCGTTTAGAAAAACATGTTTGAGTTATTCCGGAAACGCCAAAGAAACAAAATGGGAACAAATTATTAACCTAGTATGGTTGACCGTCCCTTTGGGGTGTCTTGCTTCGCTTGTGTTTGGATACATGTGGTTAAACTTGCTCGAGAATCCACCGTTTGAACTGGCTGTAGATTATCCAACTAGTGTTTTATTCTTTGCATCTTGTGCTGTTTTAGAACTAATGGCCGAACCTTTATGGATATTGTTTCAATGTCATCTCTTTGTTCGTCTGAAGGTCGTCATTGAAGGGCTAGCAGTATTTCTGCGGTGTATAACTGCTGTGTTGCTTGTTTATTTTGTTCCGTCATTAGGTCTACTGGCATTCTGTTTTGCGCAGTTAATGCAATCGTTGACTTATTTTGTATTGTATTATGCCTACTTTGCTCATTTCATAGCCACTAATACTGCACGAGAAAACAAAAAATTTCCATTACAAGCATTCAAACATGTTCTTCCTTCATTTAAATCAGCAAAGATGAATGCTGAGCTGCTTTCATTAACTTGGAGTTTTTTCAAGCAATCTTTGCTCAAGCAAATTCTTACCGAAGGTGAAAGATATGTGATGACTTTATTCAATGCGTTGACTCTCGCGCAACAAGGCGTTTATGATGTCGTCAATAATCTTGGCTCACTTGCAGCCAGATTTATATTCTTACCTGTGGAGGAAAGCTATTACCTATTTTTTAGTCAAACGCTAGTACGAGACAAACCAGCATCCAAACAGTCGAAAGAAAGCTTGAATCTTGTAGCAGAGACACTAGAGTCTGTACTAAAGTTCGTTTTACTAATTGGATTAACAATTCTTGTATTTGGTTACTCATATTCTTTGCTTGCTTTGGACATTTATGGGGGATCAATTTTGAGTGCTGGAGAAGGTAAATAGTTTCAGCGCACGACATTGGATGAATAAAGTTGGTATAAAATGGAAACAGAATACTCTTGATCACTGGGGTCGGTTGTTTGAAAGCTGGATAGAAAATTCTTCAACGTTTCTAAAATTCGACAAAAAAGTTCCCGTTTTGGTCAACGATATATATTTTAGAGACTCTAATCCGTAGATATCAACCGCAATTTTAAGTTATAGCGATCATTGGAAAATTTCACAAAGGCTACAAAATATCACTATCTAGTGGATAGCACTATCCATCTTTCGAACAACCGAATGGGCCCGGTTGTACTCTGTTTGCATGAGCCGTTTAGCTTAAACGGTGGAAAAGCCAAAATTTAAAAGTGCTTCCTCGTGTCTTGTGAACTCATTCAAATCCAGTCTTATGTGCTTAACTTATAGTTCGATAAATAATTATTGTGTTCAGTTAAAAAACGTTTAGTTTGGCTGTACGAGGATTGTATAAAAATGAATTCTATTTTGAACTTATCCACTGTTTAAGCTAAGCGCGTTTTTTGCAACTGTCCCTGGAGGCAAAAGCAGGATTTCAGAACGTGCTCATTTGCTATTAAAATTCTATTGTCTCAGCCCTTTTAGGCGGCCCTATTCGCACGGTAGCGGATGAATTTTTGAACGGCTAAATATTTGCATGACTTGGCTTTACAATTATACAAGACCACCATAGATATAAGAATAAGTTTTCTTCCATTTAGCGGTCCTGTTCTTGCAAGTTTTCGTTCAGAATGCAGCACTGTCACCGTGTATGCGTTTTTAGTTGGACAAAAATTCATCCTGTACCATGTAAACGGGGCCGTATTCTCCACAAACCTTCAAGTGCCGGTTGTTCGAAAGTTGGATAGTGAATTTTTCAACGTTCATAAAATTGAACAAAAATGTCGAAACTTCCGTTTGGTTAACGATATAAGTATTAGAGACTTAAATCTATTGATATCAGTCGTAAAGTTGTGTTAAAACGATCAATGAAACGAAGGGTAAAAAGAATCACTATTCAGTGGATAGCGCTATCCACCTTTCGAAAATCGAAAAACCGGCCCCAGAAATACACTTTGTAGCAGTTAGTCATTATTCAAATTTTCGAATTTCTACAGGTCCAACACAGTTGAGATGGCATTGTTTCTACATACTGATAATTGCGGTAAATGGGATAACGGAATGCTTTATGTTTGCAACTATGAGTCAATCAGCGGTTGATAAGTACAATCAAAAGTTGGTCGCGTTTTCCATCATTTTCCTTTTGTCTTCGTGGTGCTTTACTTATTTTGGTGCTGTTGGATTTATTTTTGCGAATTGTTGTAACATGGCATTGCGGATTATTCACAGGTGCGTTTGTCTTCCTAGAATAAAATCCACTGACCGCACTGCTGCCGGTGGGATTCGGATTTATGGCCTCTGATTTGCTTCGTGTCACGTATTGTTGCTTCTTCCTGAGAAATGTCTTCACTACCTTTGTGCGTTTCTTTGTTTGTGAGCAAATTATCCAACAAACTATTGAACGAATTTTTGCGAACGCTTTTGAACGTGATGGCCCTACGCGAATGATCTAGTGATTAAGTTTCAACAGAAGTCCGCTGAGATTTTCATAAGATACGGACTAAGATCTAATTAAGTCAGTCGACGCCGCTTCAAGTTGCTAAGCGGTAAAAAATTGCATGGTTACACTGCTTTTTTATTATTACTATGCACTATATTCGATTCCTGACGGTGTTGCTGTTGGCGGAGGTATGCAGTCTCTGAACGCTTTCTACTATTATTTTTATTTCATTTTTAGCGTGATATATATTAAAGAGTACTTCGAGGGGACTAGTTTCACACCACTGCAAGGACTTTTACCTTCTAAAGGTGTGCTTTTGGCTTATTGTATGGCGTTCGTTCTGACGACAATCTCCGACATGATGTTCTGTTGTTCATATGGTTGGATTCGGAGAGTTTGTCACATGGCTGTTGGTGGGCTGTGTCTTCTGGCTGTTGCTCTGACAATATACCTCAATGAACATAATCTTGTTCTGTTTGTGAAACAACGATTGTTCTCCAAACTTCGGACAAAAGTGGAATAAATCAACAGATAGTCAAATTGAATGGAAAATGTTACATGTCATTGTCTACTTTATCTCTGGCCGGCGGGATGTAGCCTCCTGCGCAGACTTTCTTTGTGGCTAATATATCGTGGTGACGCAATTATGGATTCGGGTAGTCCCCTTACGAAAAACTGATCAGGATTGGGGGGGGGGAGGGGCACGGTACGTACACCAAAAAGAACGTCTGCGCGCGAGGCGAGCAGCATGTGGAAGTGTTGCTCAGAGTTACTATTAGCGTAATCCAGTGCTTCTCTTTTTATTTTTAAAATTCCTTAGGAGTGCTGTATAAATTCCTTAGATTCCTTGACTGATAGGTGAAATTTCCGTGCAATTTCCCGGGTTAAGCTTAAAGAGTTTAACAGGCTCAAGTAAACGTCTTTAAAAATGACCAAAACACCTGTCAGAATTTCACAATTATAAAAAAAGGAAAATCAAAATATAGTAATGGGTGGATCAATTGAGGACCTAAATAAAGAATCATTTAGGTCCTCAATTGATCCAGAAGTAGACATTCGTCGCAACATATTTGATAATTGCAACTCAGAAACTACATTGATTGATTAAAGTTAAAAAACTTTAGAGTCATATACAATCATAAGAAAACCATAAAGTAAACAAAACAGTAACACTTTAACAGAAGTATATAGTAAGAATTGCTATTTACTAGCCAGAGCACATATACACAACATTTTAAATAAATCCATTCGCGCTCAATTTCCCAATGGCAGGTTAAGAATTTTTTTAAATCTGAGGAATTTTGTTCGTTTTTTCGAGGAATTCGAAAAATCAGTTGTGGGACCTCTGCCACGGACACGGATCAAATTCCAGTTTACTTTTAATATATTCTCATTGTTTACTTTCAGTAATTCATAACACTATTACATACGGCTCTTGTGCACGGTTGTAACGCGATCTTGCTAGATTTTGTTGAGTTTGAGCGATGTCAGCTAAACCTATTTACGAAGAAGATGCGAAACGATTGTTGTCGAAATATTTGGAGAACAATGATTTTATAAAATGTCAGAACGTTGTAGTCACTGAAAATTCAGAATGGGGTGATGTGATCAGTAGAAACGAATGGCTGAACACCAAGGTTTGTTTGCGCTATACAGCTTGTAGATATAGCTGTAATTAGGAATAAAGTCAGTATACAATATTTTAGGTTAGTACTTGTAAAGCTTATTTAATTTTTCAGATTTTGATTCAGCAACATTCATTTTACTTTTACATTAACGTGTCAGGCTGTACCAGCCAACTGATATTATCCAGGCTTCTGTTGACATACTTACATTACAGCATATACATAGGTGCCTGAGCTATGGTTTTCTTCTGGCATATGTGATTAAGTGAATTTACTCGAAATATTGTGGAATCGTTGGGACAACGTTGTTTGATCTAGCAATGGGCATCAGCCGTTATTCACTTCATCACATCCTTCAGCAGGAGAACTGTCTTTTACAGAGTTGCCTGACTGACATTATTTTACAAATGTAGACTATTCCACAGTTAACAATTCTGCATTTGCTGCATCTGTGAGTAAATGCCATAACAAGCAAGCATGCAAATGTTTGGCCACAATGGTGCATTGAGAGGCAGAACCATTGCCGCCAGGCGTTGCCTTGCACCTATTTGTAGTAATGACCTTGCAGATTAAACACAGGATTGCTGATAAATGTTAACCAACTTAATGTCCCCCAAGCTTTGCTCACTTTGCAGAAGAGTCACATTTTAGGTTCACCTTGTACATTTTAGCAAGAATTAATTTACCTGTTTCCATGTCAAAATGTTTTGTAAGGGGACTATGCAACAGCAATAGACGTATGCCTCTGAGTAATTTCTATCTATGGGATGTGTGCAGTCACGCAGCAAGCTTTTCGTTGCTGTTGTATTGCTTTGTTATGAAATGGGGTCTGTGCATTGGGTAGCCCTTTTTTTACAGATATATTTCTTTCTTATACTAAGAAACTAGTTGTAAAACCTGATCAGCTCATCAAAAGACGAGGGAAGCTAGGGTTGGTAAAAGTTAAAGCTGGTTTACATGAAGTGCAAGGTTGGATAAAATCTCGTTTAAGGCAGGAAATTCAGGTATAGTTCCAGCTTTTAAAAGGTGTTCATCAATATTTCTTCGAACAATTTACTCAATTTGTGTCCAAAATTTGCTCATTAATTTTCATTATCACCCTAAACCTGTCTGATTCACTTTTTTGAGTAAAGCTTTCTGGAGTGCACTCCTACTAGTGGGTTTTGGAAGAATTAGATGAGGCTAAATGAGCAGGATATTTGACCATTTTTCAAGTTCTTGAATCAGGTTTATCTGCTAATCAAAGTAACCAGGGTTTTTTTTTAACATATAAACTAGGAGGTCCCAGGCCAACTTTTTCCCAAGCTCTTTCCTCTTAGGGAGGACTTTGGCTTTGTTGTCTCTAAGAGGGAAGAGCCTGTGTACAAGGTTGGGTTCCTCACTCCCAATATTGGTCCCCCACTGACAAATATAAAATATAGTTCAAGAGAATGTATTAGCACTCCCATATCCTGTAACCCAGCCTTTGCTAAAAGTAGTTCAACAGCATTAGCACAAATCTTACAACAAATTTGAGGGCTCAGAATGCAGGAAATGGGACTTCTTGGCTACTGATTTAACAATTTTCCTGGTATCTCCTTTCATTCCCACTTCTTTCTGCCATTCCCCCCCCCCCACACACACACACACTCAAAATGCTTTAAAAAAGGTCCTGAAAGCAACTTGTGATTGGCTTGGCTATTAGCCTTTCTTATGATGCCATTTTTGGGGTACTATGTGAGATTATAAAGTGGATTATAATCAATAAATATATAGGATTTGTATTGTCATTGTTCTAAATAAAACCTTTATAAGTTAATTTGCAGTTCAATTATTGAACAACGGTTTTCATACAGCTTAGATTTTCTGATTTTGACATATTTTTTTCACGAAAATTACCCCAAAAATTGCGTCGTGAGAAAGGCTAATTGGATGACATGTTAATTGTAAATTTTAGGAAATGTAAAAATATCAGATCTCCATTCATTATTGTAAGCACATATGCTGTGCTGTTAGTAATGTGAAACAAGACGTTCAGTTGGCCTCTGAGTTACAGTTGTCTATAATTTCTGCTTGTTTGTTTGTTTATCTGTCTGTCTGTTTTTCTGCATTGCAAAGTATCTGTAAAGAAATAAACAGACATGGTGGATATATGCTTGGGACAAATTGATTTTAAAGTTTGGTAAAATTTGGCTGAAAATGAAATGAAATGTGGACATGTTACATTGTGTTAAACTGAAGTCTTTATGTGACGAGACTCTGACTGCTTGCAATCTTGTGCTCTTTGTGCTATCATTTCATGCAATGTAGCGTGGATGTATACTAAAACACATTGGCAGGGGCATGTAGTCTTTGAGTGCTTTCTGCATAAGTACGTAGCATGTGTTCTAGTGTGCTGTTAAATAAAATACAGAGACATTAAAACGATCATTGTAGGTTGGACAAACACGAGGAATTTTAAAGAGATTTATTATTGAACCGTTTTTGGAGCACAAACAAGTAAGAATTTACTAAATATTTTTGTTTAAAAAACCCCAAGTTTAATGTGTTACTAGGCATGAATCTGTAGTCTATAAATTTATCTTTAATGTTTAATCTTTGAAAAAATTTTGACATGGTAGCCACTCAGCTGGTTTTCAATGGGCAGTGCATCACAGCTTGTGAGAATTACGAATAAGTTGTTGAACCTACTTACTGATCAGTTTCATCCTGGTATTATCAATAAATTATCTATTTTCTATATTATTATTTACAAAACATTTAAAAACATATACTACAATTACGTTGATGTTGTCAACTATCACTCTCCAAAGAACTGATGAGTTTTATGAGGTTACGTAGTAACCAAGGTTAACAGCGTGGGAACCGCGGCACTATGCGCAGCCTGGGTATGAGCCAAACCCT
>JAODVM010106758.1:0-14264 GCA_025400095.1 Phenganax marumi | reverse complement strand
TATGGCGACTGTCCAGTCTCCCACCGTAGGCTAACATCAAGTATAGAATGTTTAGGAAGTCAGTAGTAGTCGCTACAAAAAGTAACAATTTTGATGTTCACAGATGTTCAAAATATTTACACTCTGCCCATATAAATAATCCAAATACTCCTGTCATGATTCTTGGTGATTGTAATGTCAACTTGTTTTAAAATACATCTGAAAAAAGTCCACTCTCTAAATATTTAATGGGAAAAAAGTGATACACACAACTTTTTAGCCAAAATGACAACTGACAAAAAACACAAATCGATCACATATACACAAATATTCCTGAAAGAGTAAAATACAGTGGTGCTTTAGAATTTTACTTTAGCAACCATGAACTTATTTTCGTGTCACTTTTTGGTATTCTAGTACTTATTAAATAAAAGTGGATAGATAATACAACAATGAAATTTCAAATCATTGTGATATTGCATGAGTAAGAGGCTGAAAGAGTTATTCTACAAAGCAGAACAAGAAAATGTCGACAACACCAGTTGCAACCTTGATTGCAATGACCATGGAACATTTTTGCCTTCCTCTAATTGGAAGGCCTATGTCCCTGCTGATTAAGGACAGAAGAAGACTCCCCATGGGTGACTTCAAAGCTTTGAATAAGTTTCATAAATTTCATATTAGCAATTGTCATTATCTGAATTCTTATATCTATCCATTTTTACAGAGACATCAACCATGATTATGCATCATATTTGAAGTAAAGACTGTTTTTATCTAACATGAAAGCGAGCCTCCCAAAGAATTAAAACAGTAAGGTAATCGCATACACATTGCTTAAATTCAGCTTGTCATTACATGCAAGAAAAAATTAGCCTTGTTGCTCTTCAAACTACTTTTCACTCTGATCTGAGGTAAACTAATCTACTGCTCTCTTTTAATGGCTGGTTGAAGTACACAAATTTAAGGATGAAACTACAATAGTGCAATCTCAAATCTGAAAAATGAAGTTTGCAGTTGACCAAGTGCTAACAAAGACAGAGATATAGGTGCTGCACTATGTGCTATACTTGGTCCTGAACCATAGCCATGCCTTTTAACAGAAATCTATGAAACAACTACGATAAAGGTCACTCGTAAAGAGTGAATTCTACACCAAACCAGAAATGTGTGAATGCAATGGTTCTTCAGGGGAAAACTGACATCAATCAAACAAACTACATATCTTTATTCCATCTCATACACACAACAGTGATCAACTTACAATGCAGATGCATGAATCTATGATAGTATGTAAATACTAAATATATAAATGTAAATTTGTGATGTCAAAATTATGCTGTAAATGAAGCCTTCTCATAAATGCTAAATGGGGAAATAATGAATTAAAACAACCATGTCATGTTTCTCTAATCTTAACTTGTATGTTCTGGTGTGAAACAAACAATCATGCTGTATAGTGTCAACATATTTTGGCTGAGTGCTCACACTTTTGAATATTAAATTCAGTACAGCAGTTTCTAGAATTCAATACTTCAACACTCAAAACTGCTGACGAACTATGAACCAATCTTGCAAAGCTTTTCCTTGTACATGCTTATCAGCATTTGCCTTTTGAACTTTGCACTATCCTTGGATCCCTAGTTGTAACGTCAATGACGAATATGAAATTATCGTGAGTGATGACACCCATACTCAACATCATGTAGTTAAAGGAGAAGATATCAAGATGTATGGAGAAACTGTAAGTAAAAGCTATGAAGATGCTAGGGCTCTTTTTACATAAGGAATACAAATAAGGAAATAGCTAGACAATAAGTTGCTGGACCTGATAGAGCTGCATTGAAGAGTGATATATGCAGAATCTATGAATTAATAACAGTCATTGACAATAACTTTGAGTCGCAAAGAATGATCACAGACCCACTACCATTGGACAGGAGTGACCTGCAGTCGATATTGGATGTTGTCTGCAACAACATGACTAAACTGTGCTCAATCAAAACTCAGGATGAAGAGAATCCACTTCAAAAAGAAGTAGATGGAATCGTAAGTGTAGTTTATAATGACACCAGAGCAATCAACTTGTTTTTGCATGAGCAAAAGCCTGGTAAGAAACCAACAACATCTCAACCCACTTTTAACAAAGACACCATGAGCAGTCCCACCGCAAGTAATTACCCTGTCAACAGAATTCCACCTTTAACTATTTGCACTATTATTGTCAATACTTCACCCCAAACCATCGACAACCACTCAACTCCTCGCACCATCTGGGCTCCTGACCAAACCGTTACCCCTAGTCAAACCGTTAACAAGACTCCCAATCAGACCATCAACATTAACACCCCCCTTGGTAACCAGAACCAATTATCTACAGCCCAATTTACCACGACTAATAATATTCAAAGTGATTCCGTAAGGTCAGTTCTGTTGAGTGTGACCAGCATATTGGATGCAGCAGCCCAAGGCTTTGTACCCATCAATACTATCCATGTACGAAGCAGTCCTACTATTGGCCATGTAGGACAAACCCATTTACCTCAAAGTCAAGTTTCATTGTCATTCTCACAACTAAGCCAGCCAATGACAACACCCTGCTCCTACTGCAATCTTATGTCATTTGGTAACAATTTTTCCACACATCCTGTGTATACAAGTTTTTATGGGCAACAGCCAATTGCCTCAGCACAAAATCATAATGGTGTCAACTCTCCAAAGCAGTTACCCACCGTTCTTTTAAAGAAGATAGCTTTACGCACATTTTCAGGACATAAATAAGACTGGTCGGAGTACAAAGCTGTGTGGAAATCCCTCGCTGAAACAGTAAGATACAGCAAAACTGCCCTAGCTCATGAACTAAAGAAGTCAATTTATGGTGAAGGAAAACATCGCATTAAGTCATTCTTCGTCACCTGACCAGAAGCATATGACATCTTGTGGGAGAAACTGGAACTTCATTACGAAGACACAAGTGCTAGCGTTCAATTAGCATTTGAAGATATTCAAAAGTTAAGACCTGTAAAAGAAGAGGGTCACAGAGGACTAGTCAAATTGGTCAATGAAGTAGAGTCAGCGTACAGTCAGCTAGGAGAGCTAAATTGATTGAACACTCTAACTACGAGAGACGTTGACTGTATCAGTGATTTGACTTGAAAAATCACTTGAAAATTATCACTTGAAAATTGATTGGAGGTGAACATATCGTGACTTGCTGTCAGAGAGTAAACTGCAGCCTTTTACCTCCTTTGTGAAATCCTAGAAAGAGAGTGATCAGTTGTAGCCCACCTTGCTGGAAGTCAACACCCAAAGAAGAGAAGTGAGTGAGAGTTTGGTCACAGCCATCATGCCGATGCAGGCAAAACACACCCATCAACTAGAATTCAGTATAAGTGTGCCTTTCCTACACACAGGAAAGATACTATGAATCACTCTACAGAACACTGCAAGGAATTTCAAACATTGGCAGCCAGTGGCAAAGAAAACAAGTACTAGTGAATGTCTGTTTCATATGTTTCAGCAACTACAAGAAGCAAAACTGTCTGAAAAAAGTATCTTGTTCTAGTTGTGGAAGTAATCAACATCATGTACTTCTATGCATACCAAAACCAGAGAAACCCAAAGATAAGTCCAGCAAAATAGAATGTGAAAGTGAAAAAATAAGAATGCATTCACACACGCTACAGGAATTGATTCCCTGGCCTTGTTTCCATTTACCAAGCACACATTAGTGACAGCAACAAAATGTATCTTTATTCTGTGATGGAGGATTGAATGCTAGTTATATCACACATTGTGCTGCAGACAGGATCAAAGCAAAGAAAATCAAGAACTTTCATTAGATGTAACAATGGTGGGCAATGTTGAGAAAACATACAATACTTGGCCAATATGAATTTGCAATTAACACAAGCTTTGGGAAGAAAGTAACCATCACAGACCTTGGTATGGATCAAATCACTGGTCCAGTAAGTAAATTGGATCCTAACATCCTCACTAAGTTGTTTCCAGATTATGACCCTGAATTGTTGCAGCAACGTCAACATATATAGACGTGTTATTTGGCTGAGATTACTTCAGCCTACACCTGAAACAAGAAGAAGCAAAATGTGGCGAAATCTCATGAATGGAGCGCTCAGAATTTGTCTGCAAGGAGCTCATCAAGATCTAGTAGAAAAAAACACGTATGATCCTAATTTTGCAAAGAAAATACATGATGTCAACATAAAGGTTGAAACACCCAAGATTCAAGTGGAATCGCACCTGGAATTTCTCTCTGCTAGCAACCAAAGTACAGTCTCACCTAAAGCACCCTTGCAACCCAGACTTTTAGCCATCCAAATGAAAACAAACAAGTTCATTCAAGGTGAATAACTCGGTAAGGAAACTATTCCAAGGTGTGGTGGATGTCGCTGCAGCAAGTGCCCAACTGTTGGTCACACTTATTCCTTTAATGAACAGCATGAATTCAAAATGATTCAAGAGAATTTTCAAATTTTCAACTTTCAACATTCAAAAGAACTTTCTACTTTCAAGAGAAGTTTCAAATTTCTGGAGGAGGAGGTTCAAGCTAGCAGCTGCAAAAGTTGGTCTTCTGCCAGACTGAGTATCGAAACACGTTCAAGAATTGTTTGTGGAGATGAATACCAATTCTGTGGGAAATATCGTATCCAGCATGGGGGAAAAAAGTTTTACCACTAAAACAATCGCTACCAAAACAGCAGAAAACACCATAAAATATATTGCAACAGGCAATAACCTTGATCTCTATTTAAGACAAAAAAATGAGGACCTTGTCACAAAAGAATGCTGATAGCACAGCCACTGCTGTAAAAACTGAACAAGAGGTGAAATCCCTTACCAAAAAAAGGATCATATGGGCAAGGAAACTTAGAGGCGTTCTGCAAATTCATTGCATGAGAAGTAATTCAAAGAGGAAGAGTTGTGCCAAAACACCTACTAAGTGGAAATCACAATCCATTTGAGTATGTACTCACTTACCAGTTTTCTCAAGACCAACTTGAGATGTTTTTTAGCAAGGTATGACGTCACCTGGGATGGAAAAACAATCCAAATGCATTGCAGTTCAAGTGGGCTCTCAGGGCACTATTGCAGTAGAACAAAAGAAACTGCTCCTTCAATTGCCAATTGCTTTGTTGTTGAAGAAAACAAATACCTGAACAGTAGGGTGACAAGCATCTTGGATAATCACACCATTTGGCATGAAGATGTTTTATTGTATATCAGAGGCTATATCGTCAAGATGACCAAATGCCTGAAGTGTGATGAATGTGCTGCAGCTATGGTTGCAGATAATGCCAGATCACACATATGATCACTCATGCTCTGCAATGTCATCCAGTCTGATCTATTTCAAGAGCTATGGAAGTCTGATAAACCCATCCTCATCAGTGTTGAAAATTGCAAAATCAACTGACAAATATCTCAATCTTTTGGTAGCTAAGTGGAGTGATGTGCCAGAAAAAAACACTTGAAACACACAAGTGATATGCTCCAAGAAGTGAAGTCAAGTGCTGTTGAGTCATTGCAAAACCACTCTCAAGAACGTCACATGCCAGGATCTTCGTGATGACCACATTACTATCAATCATAAAGCAAATTGAGGACTTTTGCAGCAAGATATTTTTTACAGGTTCTCGAAAACCTATTCCAAATGAATTGTTAGGCAAGAAGCACCATCAAAACAGCAAAAGTTAAGTGAACTCATTCTATTTGGAAACAACTAAACAAGTTATCAAATAACAGTGCTCTGTTGTCAAAAAGCAATATTATGCCCAAAATCTAAAAGAAAGATATGATCTTGAGCTGAGTTTTACATTTTAAATGTATGAAAACAACGTTCTTGAGGCTAGATGTTAGCATAGCACAGTATTTCTGGGAAGGAAACGCTTGAAATGACAAAGTGAGTATTTCACACAAACTTTTATACACGGCCGATTTTGCGACTTTTCATTCGATTCACCCAAATATAAAAATTATGCTTATAATCTTTGCAGTATATTTCTCTCCTATACAATATAAATGCAAGAACTGCAAGAAACTCTATTTTGTAATGCAATCTGTAGTCTCTTTGCCCTCTTGTTTTGCCTTCTTGGATTTATCATGCAGGGCCCACCTCTGCTAGGTATACATCAGCAATCTTGGTCTCCTGTATCTATGGGTGCATCGCCCAGAGAAAAATGGTGTATCCCGCGTGCTCCCCTATAAAGGAGTTTTGTTGAACTCTTTGCTTTATAAAGGTCGATGCTTGATTGGATACCTACTTGGTGCCTTACTTCACTTTAGAGAAGAAACAGTCACATTTGCTGGAGATATTCCAAGATGTTCTTGCAGATCTCATTGCTTGAAAGCAATTGTCAGGTCCATAGATTCCTGTGGAGAAAACATGCAAACGTCCCAAGAACCATCAACCTACGTCTTGCTTTGTGTCACCTTTGGTGATACAGTGCATCCCTCCATATGACCTCTGTTTTTCGCCCAAACAACACCAAAGTACTTTTCTTATCGAAAGACCCCATTAATACGACCACCCTATTAATATGACCAAGATATTCTGGCTGAAAGATGGTTGCATTAACAGGGTTCCACTTTAAACCTTCTCCAGACATGGCAAGGTATGTAATGTTAAAGATGGCTGAGGAGCATAGCGAGACTAGTCCAAAAGCATCCAAGATTATTGAATGTGATCAATATGTTGACGACCTGCTTCACTCATGCTGGTAAAATGAATATGCCATGCAAAGAATCACTGACATTAAGAAAATTATAAACACAGGAAACTTTCTGATTAAAGAGTGGCATTGTTCCTCAAAGCAGGTGCACAACAAAATGTCTGAAAGGAGTGAGATGATGTCAAAATCAGATCCTGTTTCTCCCTTAACTAGCAATGCCTGCAAAGCCAGAGTAGTATCTCCTGGATTTAGTCAACCTAGATGGAGAACAAGGAATTAAAGCATTGGGACTTTCCTGGAACCCACAAACTGACACCATCAATTTTGATGTGAAGTTAAACTAAGCAGAGCATTACATTAGCTGAGTGATTTTGTCCAACATCTCAAGATTGTTTGACTTGTTAGGCCTGGAATTAGTCATCACGATTAAGACGAGAATCGGACTCCAAGAAATTTGGAAGAAGAAATTTGGATGGAATGATCTACTACCAAAGCAGATGCAATCAGCATGGCAAACATTGATCGCTGACCTCAAGGAACTAAAGACTATGCAGATTCCGTGATGTCTTTGACCACAATCAGCCACTGGGTGACCAGAATTACACGTCTTTGCTGATGCCAGCATCTTAGCATATGGAGCAGTGGCATATCTTGTCTGGTCTTGTACCAATGGAAAGAAAGAAGTACGTCTCATTTCATCCAAAACCAGAGTTGCACCCTTGCACCAAACAACTATTCCTTCACTGGAATTGATGGCAGCTTCATTGGCAATAAGATTAGCCAAGACAGTCTGTAAACAGTTCCAGATTAAACTTTCATTGGTGATTTTGTGGTTGGCTTGCCTCATTGTCCTTGCCTGGATGTGTTCAGAATCTACCCTACTTAAACCGTTTGTTGGTGTAGGTGTCACAGAAATCCAAGCTGCCTGGAAACCTGCAACTTGGAGATATGTTCCAACAAACCTCAACCCAGCTGAAAACCTCGGTCATAGTATCTCTGTCCAAGAAATGAACAGACGCTGGGCAAATGGTCCATCGTTTTTTGTTTTTTCTTAAATGTTGTGGAGATCAAAGATCTCTGATTTTTGTACATGTTGTACACAAACCAAGTTAACGCCAGTGCTAGCATACATAAATTTTTAGCTGAAAATGATACACCTTTCACCCTAACTCAAAATATTTGAAATAATATTTAAAACTCTACTAGCCAAAGGGCCTGCTTATTTAGCTATACCCCCCAAAATTTTTGCAAAGCCCTCAATGGCTTGAGCTCCTGTGTTAACGGCTTTTCTAGAAGTTGCTATGATTGTTGTTATAATTGTACTTATTGCTATGGTGATGCCACTCAATCCTAATTGTTGTATCTTATGCCTTAAACGTCCTTTATTTTCAACTACTCTTTCTATATCACACGCAATCAATGTCTACATCTTCTAAAACCCATGCTCTCTGTCCCTCTAGTCTCCAGCCCCTAACTTCCGGTAGTGCCTCGCACTTCCGGCAACAGAAACAAAACACCACATCTTCCCTCTACTTTAACTGAAAAGTTAACATCCGTGCGCCTAGCCTCTGGAACACAACTGATGCAACACACTAACAAAATGGCATCTGTTCTTTGGTGCTTACTTTCTAGTCCATTTCTTCAAGCAAGTACCGAGGTCTCCTTCGTTCCCTTACGGGGTATCGTCACTGGCACTCCTGTTGTTGTGCAACTCCCTCAGTCTGCTCCACTTCATCATCGGTTATGTCGCTTTCCCTGTCATCGTTCATTTGTTCATTTACGTCCTCGTCTCATGAAAAGAATCTCTTAAAATGCGATACATTTCTTGTAGTTGTGAGATTAGGTCTCGCTGCAGTGACCATGGTTCCCTTAACGTCCGTCACGATCAAAGGTACTGGGTCAAACACAGTACTAAATTTGTTTCTGTGTTCTTGTTTAACTAGAACTTTCATTCCAACTTCTATCTTTGCTTTTCGAGCTCCTCTTCTTTCACCAGTGTATTGCTGGGCTTTCAACTCCTTCTTTGACGTACTAATCTTTGCCTGTTGGTGCAAGACTTTATAATCAATCTCGCCCTCTTTCACGAGAGCTGGAATGTTCGTTCACACTTCGCAATTGAACAGCAATTGACTTGGTGCTACACCTGTGGTGGAATGTGGTGTAGTCTGGTAAGATAACAGAAAACCATGCAACTCCTCTTTCCAATTCTTCCCTTCCATTCTTGCAGCTTTTATGGCCTTAGCCAAAGGTTTCATGAACGCCTCCGCATCACCATTGGCTTGGGGCCAATAGGGTGTTACCAAACGGTGATTTATGCCGTGTTCTCGCATGTAATTCTTTATTTCTTCACTGGTGAAAGGTGGGCCATTGTCCGAGAATATTTCAGAGGGCACTCCATGCACTGCGAAGATTCTACCCAAGTGGTTGATGACAGCACCAGCAGTCGTAGATTTCATTATGTCTACTTCAGGAAATTTGGAATACGAGTCGATAACAATCAAGACTGTTTCACCAGTGGGAAATGGACCGCAAAAGTCCATGTGGAGTCGACTCCATGGTTGGGAAGGCAGTGAATGCTGTTGCAGAGGTGGAGGTGGATCCCCATGTCCAAGGGCCTGACATGCATGACAATGCTTAATGTACTCTCCAACGTCTTTCTCCATTCGGGGCCACCAAACTTTCGTGCGCAGGGCTTGTTTTGTTTTTACTATCCCTTGATGACCTGTGTGAGCATGTCTCAGTGTTTCATTTCTAAGCTTCTTTGGCATGACCAAGAGGGTTCCGCGGAGCACGAGATGGTTTGGCGTTACTGCCAACTCATCTTTTACAGAGTAAAACGGATGATGTTTGGACCATGTACCTGACGGAATACTGCCAATGGCTGTGTGCATGTCAGGATCAGCTGCAGTTGCTTTGATAATGGACTCGATGTGCATTGCATTGGGAATTGTATGCTTTTCTACAAAATGGACATATTGTTCAGCGATTTCACAGTGTTCAGTGCAGCTGGATGTCAGAGGGAGGGGTTGTCATGATAACACATCTGCAGGGTTCCCTTCACCTTTTCTACGTACAATACTGAACATGTATTGCTGCAATCGAACGGCCCACCGTTGAATTCTAGCAGGGGGGTTTGATTTTGGTTGATAGATCACCTCGAGTGCTTTGTGATCAGTACAGATTGTGAACTCTGTTCCAATCAAATATAGATGGAAACGCTCACAGCCCCAGACGACTGCTAATGCTTCCTGCTCTGTTTGGGAATATCGACTTTCCGTTGGGGTGAGTGACCTACTAGCATAATATGCAACATTGTGAAGATTACCATCGCTGTCTATGTTCGATAGGATGGCTCCGAGCCTGATGGGACTTGCGTCTACTGTCAACTGCGTTTTTTGAGTGGGATTGTAAAAATGCAGAAGACAGTCTTTCTGGATAGCATTTTTGATTGCATTGAATGCCACTGTTTGTCGAGTTGTCCACTCATATGTTGTTTTAGCTACAGTGAGCTTGCACAATGGTGCTGTAAGGGTTGAAAAATTTTTAATAAACCTGGAGCAATAGTTGGCTAATCCTAAGAAACTGCGCAGTTCCTTCACGTCTTTGGGTTCCATGGCATACTTGATTGCATCAACTTTTCTTGGGTCTGCTTTTATTCCAGAGCCAGTGAGGAGAAACCCATAAAACCACAGTTCGGGTTGATCAAATAGACATTTTTTGGGATTGACAGTTAAACCCCGTTCATGTAGTCGGGCAAATAGCAGTTCTAACCGCAAGTCATGCTCTTGTTGGGTTGATCCCCAGATAATTATATCGTCCGCAACATTACGAACTCCATCTATTCCTCAAATTGCATTCTCAATAGCATTTTGAAATACTTCGCTTGCTGAGTTTATACCAAAAGGCAAACGTTTGTAACGAAACAAGCCACGATGGGTGGTAAAGGTAGTTATAGACTGTGATGTTTTTTCGATTGGAATTTGGTGATAACCAGCTTTTAGATCAACCTTACTGTATTTAATTGCACCACTCATGTTCTCCATGAGTTCATCAACTGTAGGGATAGGGTGTTTTTCCCACTTTATAACCGTATTTGCTTGACGATAGTCCCCACAGACTCTAATTTCATTTGGATTTTGGGGCTTTGGTGCTAGGACAAGTCCACTTACCCAATCAGTACTTTCATCGGCTACAGGCTCGATTATGTCCTTTTGTAAATAATCATCAAGCCAGATGTCTAACTGCTTACGTAGATGAAAAGAGATTCGTCTATTGGTGTGGGCAACTGGGGGTATGTCAGTGTTTATGTGGATCTTTTGCTCATGCCCGGTTAGTTTACCAACCCCATTAAAAACCTTAGGGTACCGACCTTTCAGTAAAGCTTCTTTGCTTTTGCTTGCTTTCATATCGCACTTGTCACCATCCTCGGTGGTGACTGGAGCTGACTTTTGGGGTGGCTTCGACACCGAGTTGGCATTCATACAATTTATGGTGATTAAACGCAAGTTGGAAGATGCCTCCCAGCCGAGGATTGAGGTCATCCCGTGGGAGCCGTTTGTGACATAAAACGTTGTGGCTGCCATGCGACGCTTTGTTTCAATCATGATATCAAATTTTCCTCTCAACCCAATTGGTGCCGAAGAACCAAATGGGTAAATTTTGGTTTGGTCTTTCGAAGAGAAATTGGGGTCTTTGAACTTGCACAAATGTTCTCGTAATCTTGTTGTGTCAATATGTTCACTGAAGCCTCAGTGTCTACCAAGAACTCCACTGGCACCCCGTTGATCTTGAGCTTTGTGATAGGTTGCCTTTTCTTTTTGACATTCGAAACACCAAACACATTCCCGGACTATCACTAGTATCACTACTATCACTGTCTGTCATTTCTAATTCACCATGTTCAACTAGGTTGACAGGTAGCACTTGTTGTTGTTGATCTTCTTGCAAATTGTTCATCCTATTTGAAGATCTAAACTGCCCTTGTGGTTTTTGAGGTTTTCCCCGCCCTTGTTTTGATGCAGACTTTGATTTGCAAACTCTGGCAAAGTGGCCAGTTTTTGAGCACACATTGTAAGACTTGCCAGTTGCTGGACAAGGAGTGATTTGGTGGGGATATGTCCCCCCACAATTATAACAAACTAGAGACATTTTACTTGTATCATTCGAATGATACTCTAGTTTGGAAGCCTGATATACGGCCTCTTGACGGTTTTCCTTTTCTAATGCTTCAGAATGGTGATCAGATATTTCTAACGCCCTTGCATACCTCATTAAGTCCTCCAGGCTGGGGTCATCACGAAAAGCTTTTCTTCGAAGCCGGATAGATCGACATTTCTCAACGAGTTGCATTTTAATCTCATCATCTAATTTATCAAATTCACAAGTCGAGCCAAGGTGTCGAAGTCGGGTGCAAAATTGATCAATCGTTTCGTCAGATCGCTGGACGGCTTTGCGGAACACATGGCGCTCATGTAGGATGTTTTTCTTTGGCGCGAAATACTTGGTCAATTTTTCTTCGGCTTTATCATAATCAGATTCATCTCCTGTGTCTGAGAGTGTAGCAAATATTGTTTCCACTTTTGGTCCAGCCAGGTACAACAACAAAGCTCGTTTCCTTGCTTTGTCTTTGATATCAAAACCAACAAGACATCGTTTAAATCGTTGAAGCCATTCCTTCCACTGTGACGCCAGCGAATTCGGGTCTGAGTGAGGATCAAATTGTTTAATTCCTGAGAAGTCTAGTCCAGCCATAGGAAACTTCATTTATCATCGCCAATGTTGTATCTTACGCCTTAAACGTCCTTTATTTTCAACTACTCTTTCTATATCACACCCAATCAATGTCTACATCTTCTAAAACCCATGCTGTCTGTCCCTCTAGTCCCCAGTCCCTAACTTCTGGTAGTGCCTTGCACTTCCAGCAACAGAAACAAAACACAACACTAATAAATTTACATTAACCCATTTTTTTAACTTTTCAACTCGATTGAGATTGTCGTTATACAAATCATCTTCTAGCACGGTTATGGACTCTTGACTTGATATTCTTTGATTAACTCTTAATTTACTTTGTCTTTTTTTAAATCTACAATTTCAGTGACTGAATCACAAAGTCTTGTTCTATTGTTGTTGCCCTCTCAATATGCCTCTTTAGCATTGGCTTTCCAATAATCTCTTTCGATGCTTAAAGCATTTAATTTATCGATAGAGAGTTCTCCTTTCTGGTGTAGTATTCCATTTAAGTCCTCTAATTTCTTGACTTGTTAAAAGCTCGCTATTTTTTGCTTCTTCAACCCTTTCTTTGAGTCTCTCCCCCATTGATTCTTTAACTTGTTCTACGATTGCATCCATGTTTTTGCCGTCTGTGAAATCATCTTCTTCTCTGATTTGAGCATAAGCTATTTTTTCATGTTCCTCCAAAGCTTTTTCAAGCAATTTTTTAAAATCGTCTACAACAGCTTTATTTTTTTTTTGGAATAAGTGTATTTTGTTTTTTTATTATATACAACAACATTTTACTTGTTTTTCATTTTTTTAAACTTGAAAGTTCTTCAACAAATATTCAGAGTTGGGGCCATCCATTGCATTCATGATTTTACTTGTCACCTCTTTTATATACTCTTTTTATACCACGTTAGTGACATTTTGTTACTGGAAAATTCGTTTTTCGAAGCTGTTGGTGTACTTTCATAGTTGCCTTGATTTTTAGTCGTTTTTGTTGTAGATGGTTTTGTTTCCTTACTGCCAAAGTCTGTTTCATGAAGAAGATTGTCTCAACGTTCATTATCGACCACCAATTTTTTAAATCCCAAATGACATTTTGACCGGGTCGTTCATGAGATTTGCCTCTAATTCATGCAGCCTGAACTCATCCATTTATTTAATTATAAAAATCAGATTTATTTAAGAGTTTGAATTGAACTTTTTGGAATTCAATTCATCATTGTACCCCAACCACTTTACAAAAGCCATATCACCACGGGTTTTGAGTATTTTTTCTACTCTGTACACTCCATCTTGTTTATTGACAGCAGAGAATTCTTTTCATAGAACTTCCCCATAATAGGTTTGTTCTCTGAAAAGTTTAATAATTCATAGGTGTTAGGCTCTCCTCTAAACGCTTTGAACAATTCCTCCATGAAGTTAGCTGTGTGTCCTTTTTCAAAAGTGTTTTTATATCTACTTACTCTGGCGACTATGCCTGCCCTTTTGTAGCAATATTCAATCCTTATGAAATTGTCCAATTCAATGCACAATTTATATTCAATTTAATACTGAAAACGAATATTCATTCAATTCAATCTTGCAAATATTCATTCAATTTAATATTGAAATATTCATTCAATTTGGCATGTTGTAAAACATTGACTGAACTTATTTGTAAAATGTGGACTGGACTCAATGTGTAAAACATGGACTCAATCTGTAAACATGGCTCCATTTGTATCACAAGAATGTGGGAATGCATAAAGTATTTTTTTATCTGGCTCCTAAGTCCAAACTGTCTGAAAGATGCGAACACTGATGCCTACCTATAAGTTCCTTACACTTACAAATATTTGTATAAATGTATGATAAAACATACAAAACTAC
>JAODVM010106647.1:0-16099 GCA_025400095.1 Phenganax marumi | reverse complement strand
TGTCGTTGCGATGCACATGCAAGCATCCATTACTGCAAAAGAAGATAATCTATTAAGATACAAATGTCTACTTTTAAGAGGAGAACTATCTACAGTGTTAGGCAGAGTGAATAGAGTAATTGTAATGACAATTAATCAATGAGTTAGGAGACTTTGGTATGTTTGTAATTTAGTTAGCTCTGCATTAATCTATTAAGATGGACTGCCTATACTCTGAGTATGCCCTATTTATGTATTTGTATTCAATGAAAAGAGTCCATCAACTTCTCTGCCAACATTCACAGATTTATATATTCAAAAATCACGCGACGACCACATTAGACACCCGATACACGACATTTCAAGTCTCTACGCAAAGTTACTCCTGTCCGCTTCAGAAAAGTCTACTCTGAAAAAGTGGATCGCGATAAAAAGCCATCCAAGCGGCAGAAACTTAACATATTGGTCCTGTTTAGCCATGATTTACCAATACAGTCACATTCAGAACTTTGGCAAATTTCGCCGATCCACAACAAAAAAAGCCAAAATGAGGCCAAAGATGCCATTATGAAGTATAGCTTTATATATACAATCAAAATCGAGGTCAAATTCTTTATAGATTTCCCACAATTGGCGCTAGAAAATGCCCATTTTTGTAGTATTTACTATGGTCACTTGAGTTTTTTGCCCGCTTGTGTCGCCATCTTGGATTTTCATTTTTGCTACGCTTCGTTTCTAGGCTCCAGTATAGGAGTCGGCGATCTATATCTCCTATATCTATGGCGTGACCAGTCAATCTAAGCTAGCTACGCCACTGTTCGCAACCTTGTTCAAATGATCAGTTATGTTAGATATAACTCAACAGCCTTATCTCGGGGAATTTATTTAACACCAACTTTCAATATATACTTTGATAAGCTGACTGCATATCATGTCCTAAGTTGAACTTATTTCGCCCTCAATCGGCGATAGTCTCCGATCTATGATCGGAAACCAATAAAGAAAATGATTTTAAATCGGCAAATCACGCACTGAATCAACACCGACAGGCCTGTAAGAAGGTGTTCTGCATTAAAACGAGTGTTTTTTCGGATTTAAACATTGATACATGAATATGCACACTCCCCCAATTATCGTGTCTAGCAACGGCACAGAATGAAGATCAGTAGCAGAAAGTAGTAGTAGATATCTTTATTTCAACACGATAACCAGCGACGCAACGTGTCCTCTTTTTTATGCAAAAATATGCAGTTTACTTGGCAGAATGCAGAGCAGCGATATCGAGCCACTACAGCGCGTTTATTCGCCAGAAAATATCATTGACTTGCTAGGAAAACGCGGCCAATATGCGTAATGCGTCGTGTGCCAGGACCATGCCACGGCAGAAACGTCAAAGCTTTTGACGTAAGTGAATTTTCTGCATGGATCTTTATTCTGTGTTACGGACAAACTGTGGCCATGATCACTGACAACAGGCTAGTAAGTCGGACATCGTCAATGAATGACGACTGAAGAAAACGAAGTCTAACCACTGATCACTGACATTGTATTAGCTAATATCAATTTTCAAATCTGACTCGGTGTCACACTTCTGCAACGTTGTTTACTGTGTAGTGCTTGTCACTATCGAATAAACTGTATGGAATTTTCGACAAAGTTAAGCCCGAGTTGCACTCCAGCATAATCTTCGCCACTCGCGAAAAATTTTGCCTACGCGGCCGGCGTCAATTTTTTCGCAGTTTTTGTAAAATATTGATGCATAATTTTGGGAACGGCAATAGGAAAACAGTTTGTTTGTAATAGATGGGACTATTGTTATAGTTTTTAGTGGCCACCCGGAGGAATTAGCACTTTTTGTAGTGAAATATATCGCCAGCGAAAAGCTGGTGTGGAAAACGGGCTTTACTAAACTAATTACCCGACGTATTTGTAAACTCGTTGTAGTACCAACATTCTGGAGAGTCGCCTGCATTTCTCCATGGTTGCAACTCGCAATTGTACTTTTTCCTCTCATCAGGAAATCGAATTACAATGAACTCTTTTGCCACTTTGTAAAGTTTGCCGCAAATTTCGGAAAATCTAAGACAAGACTCACGGCAGACTTTCTGTTCTTGAAACATACTCCCAGTTCGGTCACAGCGAGGAAACCGATCGCGACACATAGCTTGAAAAACAACACGAAAGCATTTTCTAATGGTGGATATGTTGACGCGAAGATATTGGCTTATCTTGTATTCGCCCATCCTTCTCATTGCATCAAAAATCTTGTTCCCATCATTGTTTCTCCATTGCTGGTACATGGGTGTTTGGAAAACAAAGTCTTCGAGAGCGACTCCATGGTTTTGACAGAATGGTCGGGAGAAGTTCACAAGTGGATAACATGAGCTGCCATTGAGTTTCGGTTCCGCCTCGGCCGGAATACATGTTCTAATAACATCGATTCATGAATATAAAGCATGTAGTCATGATATTGCCAGTGATGTAGAAGTAAATCTTTTAGAGGGGGGTTCTCTTAACGAGCAGAAATCGTGAAACTTTCATGTGAAACTAAATGTGAAACGTGATAAATGTGAAACGTGATGACCAGTAATGAATCTGATAAAAGCAGATTTTACAGATTTTCATTGCTTGTCTCCTATTTAACATCAAAAACAGAAGCAACTGAAGAAAGATAAGTCCTTTCCATTTATGAAAGATGCCACTCAAATAATTGTGGTTCCAAAAGCTCTTATACAATCTATCATTTAATGAAAGGAGAAGGAATTCGTAGCCTTTCCACAGATTTAAGAACTGTACGTCTAAACAAAAACTGAGCGTCCAAGCAAAGTATAAATAACTTTAACTAACATTTTAAAGCTGGTTCTTTGTTTTAGATACGCCGGTTAGATGCTGAAATTTCGAGATCTAAAGTTTTTTATATTGAATGGTAAGAATTACATTTGACGGACGTACGACATTTCTCGGGATTTCGAAGTCCAAGAGCGATTCATAATGTTGTGACAGGACTATAGTTTAAGTTTTAAGATGTCAAGAAAATAGCTACGTCTTAAAATAGAGGTTTGCTTGGTGATGAACGCTGTTAAAAACTTAAAAAGAAAGGTAAAATATCCATAGTTGAAGAAATGTTCGATCACTGTGACATTGTATTTCAAAGTGACATTGTATTTTTTAAAATTTGCTGGGAAAGTAAAGTGAGCTATGTAAAAGTAAAGTGGTTCTCATGCAGAAATCAGAATTTGGCTAACGCTAAATGAAGTTGGCGGCTATTGAGAAATGTTTTACTCAAATGGGTCAGTATTTTGTACAATTGTTTCGGCGGTGAACATTTTGAAAAAGTTAGTAAAAAGCTGTTCGTATAAACCTACCAAGTTGTCAATCATTTTAAGATCTAATATTAATTTCATCTGTTATTCTAAAGGGGCTACGTTTCTTTCCAAATTTAATGGGAAATAAGATTAGCTGCGAGAAAACTTAATTGGCGGAAAAATTGCTTTGCAGAAAAGTCATTGTAATAAGATCAAATTTGTGAAGTTTTCCTGTAAAAAAAAGCTCTTAGCACTCCAAATTTCTTAGCTACCTCAGCGCACATTTTCACCGCCAACATTGTACAATATGTCATTTATACAATACTTTAGAATATGCCTTGGCATATGCCATGTATATCGCACCTCATACCACCTATTCTGGAATATGCCTGCTTTGTATGGCACTTTTCATTACCCGCTTTTCTGCAAGATCAAATGGAAGATATTCACTGAAGTCGTGCTTTGAAAATCATCCACCCTAACCTTTCATATAACCTGAAGGAACTCAGACTGTCATCTCTTGCTGACCGAAGGGATTCTTTGTGCAAAATATTTTATGAAGAAAATTTTCGCACTGCCAGTATAATGTCTGATCTCTCACCTAGCATTAACCCCGATCATTATAATTTTAGAAAAGCTAGAAATGTACCACTTTTCAAGACTCGTGCAAGCAGATTTTATAATAGCTTTTTACCAACATGTGTGCGAAAACGGGATCTACCCTGACCTGCTGTGGTACTCAGTTGACTTTCGTATCGTTATGTAAAATAAATAGTCGGCATTGTAGTCTAATTGCATAGTTTCATATTTTAGTTCGTTCTTATTTACTTGAAAACTGCCGGTCAAGTTTTTAATAAATCCAATTCATTGCAATTCATTCATTCATTCATTTAAAACTACCGTAAATGCTCGTGTTACTGCCGTGGGGCTTATTAACTTTTTCTGATGCTGAGCGTGGTGTTTAATCGGGAGCGGCGCTTAAGCGAGAGCTGCATGTGCTTGTTAAATAATTTTAGACTAGAGGTTCACACGAAAAATCTATATTGATCAAAAATCTAACGAATAAACAAAACTTTTTACAAAATATATACTGTCAACGCATATAATGTAACTTCGGTGCAGATCAAACAGCGAAACTGAGACGGCTTGTTTGGTGAGGACTATTTGCGTAGCCTGTCAAGTTGACTCTTTCGCGTTGGCCCCCCGCGCGATATAGTTCAACGCCATCCTTCGAGCTTGATGTTTACTGCAATAGGCTGCGGCGTTAAACTCTGTATTAGCGAGTTTAAGCAAACGACGTTTTTGACAACACGAACGGCATGAGAAACGTCAAAAGACTGGGTCAAGCACGGTGATTGGTGGAAAACATCAACTTTTTTTCCGGTCGACGTCCGTGTTGTCAAAGACGCCGCTTGCTTAACCTCGCTATTATTTTACTAAGGGGCGTAGCTATCACTCGAAAAATAGCGTAGCTACGAGATTTTTTTCAAAAAATCTCAAGTTTTCTTTATTGATCTTGAGATTTTTTTAAAACTTGAGTGGTTTGAAAGATGTTTTAAGATGTTAAAGAGATTTTTCATGATTTTCCAAGATTTATTGCATTGTTCAGTTTTGAGATTTTTAAGATTTGTGGAAGATCTTCGTGAATTTAGGACCTTAAAGATTGTATAATTATCGCGATTTTAAGTTTTTTTTTGAGGTTTTTACCGTTCCATGGCCGTTGAATGCTGTTTCATCAATCTTGGATCGATTTTGATATCGCACAAACTTTACGTCCAACATCGGTCCTACCAGCGTATCGAAATATTTGGTCGTAGAGTTTAGATGTCTATAGCTTCTTGCAAAGTTAGTGGGCTACATTTATTTTACTGAACCAGATAAGTGATAACGTGCGTCGTGCGAATGGGGTTGTGAGTATGGTTGTGAGCTGTTACTTCGTATTTAAAACATTCGCTTTACTGAACCAAAAGCTCAACTTTTTGAGTGTAGACCTTTTACTTCGGTTATACATTATATTATCGTTTTCAAGTAGTTATAATGTTACCAGTATTATTCTACTTTCGTGTTATAATTTTTTTAAAAAAACTTATTTTATGAGAAAAATGAGTTTTGAGATGCCAAATTGGCCTGGCACTTGTATATACATGTTTAGATAAGGAAGTAATGCGATTTTTATATCCTTGTTAATTCGTCTAATACATGAGCATTGTTTTCAGTCACGATACGCTTTAAGCTGGTTGCACTATACTTTACTGTTTACAAAACATTATGCCTTCACATCTGTCAGTTTTCGCACACATAACACCTGATAATATTAGCAATAAATAAGTAAGTATTCACGATTAATCTATTATGAAAGTAATATCGAAATATTTTTATGATATTTTTATTTACATGACAGTTTAATACCATAAGTAACAATATTACCACTAAGACCTAGTAACGTCATAAATGTGTCAATATTTCGCATATTGTTTACTTTACTGTCAACTGTTAGACCTTTATACATACACGTAATTGGTGTTTTTATGAACATATACACTTTTGCAATTACTAGGAGCACTAACCTATTGTTTATGAAAGTGTTCCATTGTACACATGCAGTAGTTGTCTTGTAAGTGATGGAAAACGCAAAAACAGCTTTCTGAGGCGCTTAAGGACTGCACCTCTTTGCTAAGGTGTGTTAGTAGGCCGCTAATTACCTGGCATTACATACAATTCAAATATCGCCGCAGAAAAAAATTTGCAAGCTTATTTTTTTGGCCTGATAAAAAAAGTAGGAAGTGCAATTGCTGAATTCTACCGAAATTTAATCAGTTAGTCTTCGCTTATCATCATAAGCTCTGTAAACTTTCGTAAACATACGTTCAGCAGTTCAAGATACCTTGCTCCAAACAAACCGGTGTGAAAATGTAACCTTATGGCGGAGTCGCTTATGGCCGAGTTCTGATTTTTTCCTTTTCTAAAATGAATAAACTGTGAGTTGATCACTCTTTGCCGCCCTGACTTTGGCGCTTTCTGACAACCATGCCGAAATTCGCATATATAGTCTGTTATCTATCCACTGTACCAAACAATGAAAGTCATATTAAGGAGACACTTTTTGACATTCGTTCCTTTCGGCTCATTGCGGCTTCTAAATATCCGCTTTAAGGCCCGTTTACATGGGCGATTTTTGCTGCCGCGGATTTTAGGTGCGATCTTCTCCTTTTGGAGGATGTGAAGGAGTAAATTACTGAATGATGTTATTATGAGATTTCATGTCCAGGGGCCGGTTATACGAAAGGTGGATAGCGCTATCCACTGGATAGGGGATTTTTCAACCCTCGAAAAATTGGACAGAAAACGGCCAAACTTTCGTATTGGCTAACAAAATAAGCTTAGCGGCCTTTGGTCTATGAACATTTATCTTAATCTTGTGTTATAACGATTGATGAGAAAATTTACTAATGTTTTAAAAAATCACTATCCGGTGGATAGTGCTATCCACCTTTCGTACAACCGGCCCCAGGAATATTTATAACTCATTCACATCCTCCAAAAGGAGAAAATCGCACTTAAACCCTGATTCCCTACCGAGCAACGATATTTTCACGTCTCTGAATGCCTGGCTAGAAATAATGGTTGACAGTTTAAAATATAAATCGAAAGATGAGTGCATGTTTGGACAACCTTGGGAAAACAGTTTTTGAATACTGCGCAACAATCAACTGGAGTTTTGAGATGACAGTCGCGCCGTTAGTGTGTAGGAAAAGTCATGAGGTTTATATATCAACAGACTAGTGTCAAGGTTTTTTAAAACAATAAGAATAATACTCGGATATTTCATTTGTTGTTAAATAGCAATAGGTGAATTTGACCCACTGGCTTCGCTCACGTGGCAGTAAATGCGGTCAAATTCAGAAGTTCAAGCTTTTATAAGAGGAAGAATATTCTCTTTTGTATGTGTTTTTATGATCATGCAAAACTACTACACGTATTGTGAAAACAATTGAGAACATTTTCTGATGATAACTCCAAGTTGCCACCATCTGCTGCTGTCCACAAGTGCCTCGTGAAATCCTGCTCTATCCCGCTGAGTAGCTCCACTATTTGCTAAAGTATATTTAGCTGCACCAGATAATGTCAACAAAGGTTACAGGAAGTCTATATTAGTATAGCTGTTTGTTATTGATCAAATGCATTATACTCAGCGGCGTAGCCAAGGAGGGGAAAAGGAGGGCCTTAATCCCCCGAAGCTCTGAAACACTGTCCACGTGAAATTTGAGCAGAAATTGCGTGCGTGCGTGCGTGCGCACGAAATATGACAGTTAACGACTCTTTAAGCCGCCTTCCCCCTCCCCGTGTATAAATTTTGGCTCCCTCCTGTCTATACTGCAGTAGTCTGTTGATTAAGGCGCATTGCCACTGAATCAGTTAAACGCGAGAAGTTAGCTAATAGTTCTGTCAGCCGTGAGTGAGGAGGAACAACGGGGTGCATTGTGCGTGTTTAATGGGTTAAACAGGAAGCCTTGTTTTGCGTTAAAAAAACAGCTTTCATAGTTCTTACATCCAAAAATTTGTATTCTAAACTTTTTGGTAGCAAGCAAGTGTTCTTAAGACATGAACTTTCATTTATCTATGTCAGATTGATTTGATTTTATCTAATCAACGTGTTTTGTCATGAGGAAGGGTGGAAAACAGGCCAGCAATATCGTTCCCCGAGCCCACAATTGTTTTGGTGACTGATTAAACAAATTGCAGACTCAGTCAACGACATTGACAGGATCAATGAAACCAAGCACTGGTTTTACACATAGATCGTTTCACAATACACGGCTAAAAATTTTGAGCCTGCTGTACAACAGGATACAGCAATGTTGTAGTGCACGTGCTGTTTATAGTTGTCAACAATATTGAGCAATATTGTTTATTATCATTCACTTTATAGTATTCCCATTTTTTTACGGTGGCCCGTATGGGCCACGTGTTCTCCGTACAAACATCCGCCTTCTCCACGCAAACGAGTTGCTTTTCTAATAAAATGAATCTTCTCCGTGGAAAATTGACGTTAGTTTATTATTGATTGCCTTTTCTCTGTCCAAACACGCGTCTTCTACGTGTAAGCACAAATTTTCTTCACGAAAACGCGTACTCGTTTTGTGTAAATATTTCGCTTTTCTGTGAAAATTCGTGCAGTGGCCCTAACGGGGCGCATATCAGAAAAAAATTTGGGATCACTTCGCGGCCTGGTTACTCAGCATTAATATTACTTAAATAAATACGTAATCCCTTATAAGTTCCGGTTCTAGACTTCCCGTTTACATACATATATGAATGCGCGAAATTTGAATATTTCCCCGCGAAAGATTTTAATTTCTCTCCTGCTGCTTGTAATTATTGCAACGTTTCGTTTAATTGTTTTACTCTAATACGGTCAAGTCGAAAGTGATGGCTCTCCCAGCTTTGCCAACAGCATTCTTCAGGCTTTGCTATCTGTTAACCGGTACGGAAAAGGCTTGTTGCAAATGCGACATAATAGAAGTCGGTTGCTTACAGGAAAGATCAGGTAAGAACTTTACTCGTTTGCGCATTCTCTTGTAACTAAGTAGTCCTTTGTATATAAATATATAATACTATTACAAATAAATATATAGGATATAATTATCATTCTGATTATAAAAAAATATAATCAATTACAAATAACAAAAAATAATATAAATACACTTAAATAATATGTTAAATTTTACCTATAAATTACAAAGTACACATATTACATATATTTATAGTAATATTATTAGAAATATACAACAGTTGTATAATATATATTATAAAATAATATTATAATAACATCATATATATATTTTTATTTATTTATTTATTTATTGATTGATTGATTGATTTATATATAACAAGATGTCTTAAAAAAGCAATCCAACTTTTGCACGCTGCTATAGTGCAAGAATCACCTGGTAAACAAGTGCAATTTCTTAATATTTAGAAAGATCAGGCTTTTCGCTATCGGATGACGTGTTTTTCATAATATATGGAGCAAAAACGAGCAAATACGTGCGCGATAATGCAGTTTTGACCAATTAAGCTTTTTCATTGCGCCCATATTTGCTCATTTTTTTATCCATGTGTCATGGAAAACATCCAATCAAACAGCTAAAAGCCTGATTTTCTAAATATCAGAAAATTGCACTCGTTTTCACAGTAGTTTCTGCACAACAGCGTGCGAAAGTTGGACTACGACTTTATGTTTCTACTGGGCAGGTCAACCTTGTATATTGTGTAGCACAACGCTGTTTATGCAAGGTTATAAGTCTCAAAACTCCAATGGTGTTATACGGCCAGCCTCGTTGATGTCACAATTGGCAAACATCAACACAAGTTATAAGCCCGGGATACAGCAATGTGCAGCTGAGTTCTTCCTGGATTATACTTCAGCATTGAGAGACAATATTGAACAGTGCTACGACTCAGGAATTGTTCCCACTGATTGTGACACTTCCTTTTTGAAATCTTTTGACTTAACTCTGCGGAGTGAAGTTACATGTCTTGGGTGTGAACACATTTCAAAATGCACCACTAGTGAGAGCTTGTTGCCACTACCTGTGAAAAAGGTAAAATATTCAGTAGTATGACCACGTATACACCAAGTATACACCATACTTTCCTGTGTTCGACATTTGGTGGTGCATGTTGGTATTGTATGCTACATTAAATTAAAGTTGAACAGCAAACTTTAAATTTCATTTTACCATAAAAGGGAGTTGCTTTGGATGCTGCAGTCAAACAGTTGGGCATACCAGAATATTTAGAAGATGAATACCAATGTGAAAGGTAACCAAGAGAGTTAGGTAGCAAAATGAATAATTCATTATACAAAATATTTCATCATTGAATGAACAGGATATATTACACTTAATTACCAGTTCTTGAAGATATTGTGTTAGCTTTCCTCTCTTTTATAATGTTAAAGAAACGTACTTTAGTAAAATTGACAATACATCAAACATAATATGAGCAAAAAGTTTCTTTCCTTTGAAAAAACGTGTAGATGCAACAAAAAGACAGATGCATTCAAGCGGACTGTATTCCATGAGGTCCCAAGCGCTTTTTGCATTCAGCTGTTGCGATTTTCGAAGCAAGGAGCAAAGATTAAGACGTTTGTGGAATACCCTGAGGTGCTTCATGTTCGAAAAGTGGAGTCGGAAACGGAGGAGTTGGGTGTATTTTCGGAGGAGAGGTACCGCCTTGTGTCAGTAGTCTCACATCATGGCAGCAACATAATGTTTGGTCACTACACGGCATGCGTGCTCCGAAATGGACAATGGTTTAATGTCAACGATTCGGAAATTTCGAAAATTTCCACCCTTGTTGCACTGAATCAAGAAGCATACATTTTGATGTACGAAAAAATTCCGAGTCAGAGTATGGACACTCTTGACCCTATATCGCCTCCTCCCCACCCCCGAGCTTCATTCAGAATCTTCGAGTCTTATCCACCCAATTATTACGTGGACTCGCCAACCGCCACATCGTACTGCCTACCAAGGGTTTGTCGCACTGAAGAAGGTATGAAAGGATTAGTGTATACGCCATTGTCGGAGCATCAGATTAATAAAGCAAGATTAAAAGCATACGAAGACCAATCATCTCCCACCCACTTAAGGCTTAAAGGATATACTGCTTGTGATCTTCTTAGCCTTCTTCCAGGATCATGGTTAACTAATTTTGTTCTCAACAAATATATGTGGCTTCTCGAAAAGAAATGCCAAGTGCTCGGCAATAACGTGCGAACAATAAACTGTGATGTATTCCAGACAATGACGAAGTCTTCCATGGAAGTATTTAAAAGTTATCAATACCAGACAATGTACGCCGGAATTCTTTCAAGCGATGTTATTTTGGGTGCAGTAAACTCTGGCAACCATTGGTGTTTAGTGGCCTCCTTTCCACAACGAAGAATGATGATTTTTCTTGATTCACTGTATCACGGTGCCTCTGCCAAACAAAGCTTCGAGAGAATGCAGAACTTCTTGGAGTGTGCACAACAGTATGAAGCGCAAAATATTCAACTTGACTGGAAAGAATGGCTGTTCTACAATATTCCTTGCCAAGACCTTAGTCAGCAGCAGAATTCTGATGACTGTGGTGTGTTTGTTGCTAAATGGGCTCAGCATATCGCTTTGGGCCTTCCGTTGGACTTTACTCAGAAGGACATTCCAACCTTTAGATTTACGATGATTTTGGAGATCTGCGATGGAGATCTAAGTTTACAAATTAAGCCACCACCTCATTTGGACTTTAAAAACGAAAATCGAATCAACGACGCGCTTCCGAAGTTTCAGACGGACAGTCCAAAAAATTCAAAAAAAAGGAAAACATCCTTGAAAAAGCACAGTACTCGTATGAGTAGTACTCGGTTCACCCCTTCGCAACCACTTTCTGACTCTGGCGACGACTTTCAACCCACAAAGAAAGTTAAAACCTTGGAGACTGATGAATCCAGTCACGTTTGTAGCAATGACCTCAATCGATCAGTACTTTCTAGTTGGTCAAATCAGCAAACTGTACATAATTCAGTTCTCAATGATCACTGTTACAGCACCACTAGACGCCGGGAAAACACAGATATTGATAGATCGGAATTACCTGCCCATGTAAAAAATATTCTTCCACCAAACTACACGTACAAGCTTTTTGAATATGTAGACAAGGATAAAGAATGCTTTACAGGCGCACCGAAGGAAGCTTTTATGGCACACTTCGCCATTTCTAACGTGACGTCTGAAGAACAAGTTAAAACATGGGTGTCAGAATTAGCTTTGGTATCAAAAATCAAATACAATTCACAAGGGGGATACAAACGAAAAGGTGTCAAAGTTACTTTGTCTAAGTGGTATATTTGCCAATGTCGAAGAAAAAAACTAACGAAGAAGCAACAAGAGGCGAAAAATAAAACATTTCAGAAACGTTGTGCAAAGTTGGGAACCAATCTTCATAATATTTCTGCAGGAAGTGAACAATTACATTTGCTCTCTACACTCAGAGATAAAAAAACGGATTGTCCGAGTAAAATGTCAATCAAATTATTACCAATTAATTCTGCACAAAACGTTTGCCATGTGCAATTGTGGTGGACACACAACCATAGCATTGAATGCTTTCACCTTCAAAGTTTTTGTAAAATGTTACCAGCAACGATGGAAACTTTTGATGATTATTTTGCTTGCGGAATGTCCGCTGCTGAAGCTTTCCACCATCATGAATCAACAATGATGAATGATCCATCTACAATGACGTTGCTTGCCGACAGAAGGTATTGCCCATCTGCAACTGATGTAAGGCGATTGTTTGATGAATGGAGGAAGAGAACGAAAGGGGCCCCTGATGGAGAGGAGATGTTTCAAGATCTAGAAAAAGCTATAAACGAATACAATACACAAAAGGCAAAAGATGGTGGCAAGTGCTATGTTCAAAGGTATGAAAAGTCCACAGGATCAGAGAAACCATTAATATTAACGATCGTTACACCATTAATGGCCAGGGTTCATTCTTTACCTCAAGCAGGAGAAATGGCATTTTTGGATGCCTCTGCCAGTGTTGACAGGCACAACAACCCCGTCTACTTTCTTTGCACACACCACCCTTCTGGAGCACTCCCGTTGTGCGTCTGGGTCACATCAGATGCTTCGCAACAGACCGTCACGAGATGCTTAGAAAAAGCTAAAGATTTATTTCCAACTGGTGCCTTTGGTGGACGTGGCGCAAACAGCGGACCAAAAATTATCCTTACCGATGACGATTCGAGCCAGAGAAATGCCTTGCGTAGTATTTGGGGATCAACACAATACCTCTTATGTATCTTTCATTTTTTACAAGCAACATGGAGATGGCTGTGGGAGTCAAAAAACAAAATAGAGCTTCATGACAGGAAACCACTGATGAAATTGATTCAGAATTTGGTGTTTGCTGAGAGTGAATTCGAGTTAACCACACTCACAAGCAATCTTAACAACAACATGACAGCGAAAAAATACAAGAATTTCCTGCACTACACTCAAAGTGCAATTTTACGGAAGCAAGAGTGGGCTCTTTGTCTTCGCAAGCACTTAATGACAAGAGGTAACAACACTGACAACTATACAGAATCAATGATTTTCATTTTCAAATGTATTATTTTACGGAGAATCAGAGCATATAACTTGGTGGAACTATTCAAATTCATTGTTGAGGACCTTGACAAATATTTTCAACGAAAGTTACTGTCACTAGCCTTTGGTAAACCACAGAATTTACACATTGCATCTAGGTGTTTTGGCCAAAGTGCAAGCACAGTTGATCTGAGTACAATAATACAAGACGAGGATGAACCATTCAAATTTCATGTGCCAAGCAGGAAGGAAAAAGGAACAAGATATATTGTAAATTCACTCATTGGAATATGTTCATGCCCAGCAGGAGAGAATGGAAACAGCTGCCCTCATCAAGCTGCAGTGGTTTTAAAATATGGTGTTAACAATCGCAACTTCATACCAAGTAACCATCTTGAGAAATACCGACTTGCAGTGCTAGCCATCGGAGACCATCCTGATCTGTGTGCTGAAAAGTTTGCAGATATCCACCAAAAAAAATTAGATTTAACAATGCCCTCAATTGCACAGTCATGTGCTGTGGAAGAGAAAGCTGCAAATATACCTCTACCTGACGAAACAACAAAAGTCAATCATGAATTTATGCCCGTTTCCACCATCAATCGTGAGGAAAACTTGGAGGGTGTTATTAAGCTCCACAAGGAAGTTTCCAATGATATTGAATTTTGGCTACGAAATGGAAACAAAAACTTTGTTGACTGCTATAATAAGTATCTCCTAACATATAAGAAAATTATTAATAAAGCAAGAGGACAGGCACCTATTAACAGTCTTTCTTCAGCATTCGTATCCTTCGGCAGGAATACAAGTAACAAAATGCTTCCGATACTCCACAACACAAATAAGAGAATCAGAGTACAGCCCACTTCTATATCTCGTCGTCAATCTGGTATCAAGTCATCACTTTCCCAACCTTCAGGCCGTAAACCGTCTTTGAGAAGACATGACCAAAATACAATGCCAACCAGGAAAAAAAAGAAACAACCAAACAGAAGCAGAAATCTGGCTTTAAATGTTAATTTAAGTCAACCAAACGCTGGACATACACGCTAAGCCAGACATTAAGTTTCTCTATCTCTATTTATGTCCATATCACTGATATCAGATATGTGTCAGTTTATGATAAAACGTTTATCAGAGTATTCTAAAAACCACTTACAAACTTACAATGTTTATGTTTTCCTGGCAGGCCAAACATTCCCAAATGAGGAAGTTCATTGTTCTTGCTAGTGGCTATGGTCAGTCAACCCGTTGTTACTGCCAGGAAAACATAAACAAAGCAAGTGGTCTGGGTGACTGTGCCCAACATTTTATACTCATATTTTCTATGCTTTACATAATAAAATTCTCTATTAAACTTTCATCTAGACATAAAACATTTAACCATCCTCTATTGTAATAAAGAAACTGTGGAAAAACACTTACTTGGAACGAATTCTTCACAAATTGCAACACTGTATCAAAACATTCAGTACGTTTATGATAATAAATGTTAAAGTATGGTTAAAACACGACACTCTTTAAATATGCATGTAAACGGGAAGTCTAGAACCGGAAATTATAAGGGATTACGTATTTAAATAATATTAATGCTGAGTAATCAGGCCGCGAAGTGATCCCAAAAAATTTTTCTGCAGGCGGCACTCACTTGCGATAGTAACTTCTAGTCTTACTTATAATTTATCCATCGTGGAGACGCACATGTCAGTGCTCGGTAAAGAGTCTAACATGGTGAGTTATGCTAATCAAAATTAAATACGGCATTAGTTGATGATCTCCGGACGTTTGACAACCACATGTAACATTTTCTAACCATTATTCAACATTTTTCAAACATTGCATAACGTTTTGCAATGGGGCCGGACAGGCGTTTGACATATTCCTGATCAAAAACGGCTTTAGACGGGATGATTGCCTCAAGCTCCTCCCGAATCGTTTCGAGGCGTTCCGCTTCGATCACCCCGGCGTGCAGAGCGGCCTCATAGCAGTTGTCGGCAAAGATATCCCAACCGCCAAACACTAAATCGTTGAGGCCGGATAGCGGCACAAAATCTTTGATTAGCGGATTGTTGTCCTCGGTGCGTTTGCCCACACGGATGGTGCCGTATTGGGTCAGCGAGCCCACTGGCCGTCCAAGGCCCTTTTTGACGAGTTCAACCCCGGCAATAAGCGTGGTGCTAACGGCTCCCATGCCCGGTAGGAGAATACCTAGTTTTCCTTGTGCTGGCGCAATTGTAACGTTTGCTTGCTCCATGCATAACTCCTCTGCGACAATGGTACGTGAGTTACCGATGCTATGCGTAGGGATAAACTGAAAAGTGAGCAGTAGAATGCCGCCATAGAGTAGGGGAAATTGACGCCGCATGCAAGGTTTTTTCCGTGATAAACGTGCGTATCGTCTTGAATTGCATGTGGTTGAGTTCCAAAGTTGCCAAAGTTGATAGATTTAGGTCGATGTAGAGGGAGAAACGGATGGACTTCACGCTGAATGACGAACAACAACAGTTACAAGCGACGATGCGTCGATTTGTTGAACGCGAAGTGATTCCGGTGGCGAGCGAGTACGAACATGCGGATGCCTATCCTGAGCCGATCGTCAAACAGATGGCAGAAATGGGATTATTTGGTTGTATCCTGCCGACGGAGTACGGCGGACAGGGCATGGATTATGTC